>JAUIMX010000151.1:0-14773 GCA_033557805.1 Phaenonotum sp. SLE1380
GAGTAGAGATATCAAGATGCGGTTTTCGGCATTCAACTGTTTCCGAAAATCGAGCCCGAGACACCTAAGTTACTTTTCCTCTAACTATGCGGGAAATAGTAGAAACACCCCTATCTCAACCAGTTTGAACCACCCTGTACACTGCTAGTACATACTTTGTACACTGCTAGTACATACTTTGTACACTGCTAGTACATACTTTGTGCATAACTAGTACATACTTTGTACACAACTAGTACATACTTTGTACACTTCTAGTACATAAGTATCAAGTATGTACACTCAGTACATAACTGTGTTTGTTGGGATAAGGCTTATTGACGTCAATTTTTTCAAAAAATGGAATCAACGCTCAAATGAATAATACTTTTATTTCAAACTGACATATTTCAACAACATATTAATTCTAGAAAAACCTTAAAAATTATTTACTGTAAGTGAAATATTTACAACATGATTCAAAAGTTAGCAAATGACTAAAAAATCAACAATTGAAGAAAAAAAAACAGAAATAAAACAGTTTGAAGTTCAATGATCTGGGTTGTGAAGCATTTTTAAAAAATAGTTGTGTTACTCCAGGGGGTCTCCTTATCACCAGAAGTTATCAAATTCGAAGACCTTGTTGATAATTAAAATTAGGACATATTATTAGTGATCATCGGTTTTCAGAAATTCTTTGTATTGCTCCTCTGTCATCAAATCTTTAATTTCAGCTTCGTTTTCGAGCTCCACTTTAAACAACCAGCCTAACAACAAAAAAAAAATCAATAATTAAAAACAACACTTTGTAAAAATAATTCAAAATTTTGTGAAAATGTTACCTTTTTCGTAACACGACGTATTTATTAAGCTAGGTGTGTCTTCGACTGCGTTGTTTTTATCCAAGATTTTCCCAGAAACAGGACTGTAAATCTCAGAAGCTGCTTTGACACTCTCCAAGGCCCCGCATTCATCTAAAAAAGTGTCATTATCGAACTCAAAATCAAACACCTGTTAATATTGGTACCGATAATGGTGCTAATTAATTATCTAACAATCTCAGATGTTGCGTTAGACAAAAATTATAACTAAATCGCTAATATTAATCTGAACAACAAAATGTTAACACCTTTTTCACAACGTTTAATAAACAAAAGCGATCGTACCTTGCTTTTTGATGATTGTCCCGATTTCTGGCAACTGTGCGTAAACTACATCACCCAGAGCTTCCTACACAAAAAAATAATTCGAAAACTCAAAATTTAAACCTCAAAAAACAATTTTGGAACTAACCTGGGCGTACTGTGAAATCCCTACCGTACCAACTTTTCCATTTAATTCGATCCACTCGTGTTTACTCGTATAAAGTCTTTCTACAGAAAAAACATCAATTATTCGATACACAAAGCAAATTGACTCAAAAACAGTTTTTATACTCACGTAAATTGCTCACAGTAACGCTAATAAAACGATGAGATTGGCCCCCATTGCCAATAGGTTTATTAACGAAATTTTGACTTAAAAGCCTGGAACTACGCGCCAGAACTCTAGAAATCATCATTTTGATGCGAAATCTCCAACACGACTAATTGAACCACAGCCAGACTTTAGATAATTTGAGTTTACTTTATTTATTCGAACCTAACCTAATCCAATACCCCTTCCTGAGACTTTTTCTTTACCTAACAACTGACCATTACGACCAGAGATAATTTTAGATTGTTGTAGATACACTTCATGACAATACGGAACGTATTTACTCAAGAAAGTCATTATTTTCTCTTTATAACCTTAGGTCACCCGACCGGCTGATAAGAGAGCAATTAGTGCGCTTTTGGTTTTAAATTGAGAAATAATGGCTATTGTTCAAGTTTGCGTAAATAAATTTACGTTTAGTTGCGAATAAAATCGTTTATTTGAGAAATAAATTCGAATTTGACGTAACGAATCACAGGTTTCTGTTTTCGACGGTTAGTTTGCGCGCCTAGCGACATCTGAGGAGCAATAGCTGAAGCTTTCTGCCGAAAACTGCAGTACTGTGCGGAAACGTCAAAATGGCGACATCTAGTTCGCGAGTGCGATTATTACGATTAATTTTGAATGGTAAATAAGGTTTTCGCTCCAACGCGTTTTTAAAAATATAAACAATTAGTGAAGTGATTCTTGGATTACCCTGGGAATTGCTCCAATATCTGGTTTTTCGGTGAGTATTTTAAAAGACATTCAATATGAAATTTGATCATTTTAAACTTATATTATTTGAATCGGTTGAAACGGTGAAAATTACGCTTCTCCGTTCGTTAGCAGGAGAATTTGCCTGTGAATAGTAAAGGTAATTGTTGATTTTTGGTTAGATTCTTAGAAATGTCATTCTTGAAACAAAAGAGCAACGAATGACGCTTTTAAGGGAAGTTACGAGGGTAAAATGAAAAGTCAAACGAATACAGCTTGAATTTTATTTTTATTTTAAATAACAACGCCAAACAAAGCTACGATTTACGTAGTTATCTTCAAATAATTATAATTCTTTTTTAAGATATAATACATACAACTCTCATCTTTCTTTTTTTTAGAATATTTAAAAGTGAGCAATAGACGCTCGTGGTGCGGGAGAAGGTGCATAGGGTCCGAGCCCTCTGGGGCTCTGTGCACCCCCTGCCTCCATCGAGCTAGCCGCCACTGACAATAGCAAACCCCTGTAGTAAATGCAGTTTTTTTCGCGGAACTTAGGTTTGAGTCTAGGATATCGGTAATGCTCCCGTCAGTTGCTGGTTCAGCTCGCCACTGGGTGCAATACTCCGTGGAAGATCGTTTTATTTTTCTTAGTTCAAAATATTGCTCCGAAATTTTTTATGTAGGATCTTAACTTTGTGCAATGTGCTACAAGTCGGTAAATATTGGAGTGACGGTATTATTGGTGTACTTCTAAATTAATTTTATATCTATTTACAAGAGCGCGCCATTTTTGCTTCTTTTTTACCAGCATGATTCCAGTATTGCTGCTTTACGCCAATAGTTCGCGTCTTGGCTAAGCGAATAGAGCGGGTGTGAATACTTGATTGAAAAACGAACCTAGTGTCTTTATAATGGCGTGTTAGTAAAAAAATTCGTCATTATGATTCCAAACTCCTAGCATTGATTCTTTTCTCTATGTTTTTCGGCGATCGAATTGTTCTTTTTTAACTTAGACTAGCTGCTATTACTCAGCCAAAATTTCGTGGCAGAGAAGGGCGTGTTAGGATTATATTCAGCGCATACCAAGAACCACCTTTCCAAAGAAAGATAGTCTAATAGCTACACCTCCACTCCATAGGAGGTATACAACAGGTATACGAAAAAATACTTTGTTGTAAAAAGCTTCAAAAGAATAATGGAACGGTCCCGGCTTTTATTAGGGTTGACAAACACAATAAAACGCCTCGTTTCTACCGAGTAAAAAGCACCCTGGTCCTGTAGGTGGTGTTTGCTACCGCGCAACCAATAAGTCACCTCCCAAGTCTGCCACGAAATTTTGGCTCAGTAATAAAAGTGCAAGGGGTATCAATTCTTGCTGCAAACGTGCCGTAAAAGCAAGCGAATTTCATTTGTCTGCACGGATTTTCTTTTTATTTGTAACTGTCTTTTCATTAATTTGTTGAATGCAGTTTTTGAGATAAAATATTGTGTATTCTGCATTCAAATTTAATAATGAAACATGATCTGTTGTAATAATTGGTCCTTTATTAGTGGAATCAATTCTTACTTGCTGAATAGTTGCTCATTCACTTGCGAAATAGCGTTTTATTTGAGCAATCCCATGTTTTTCAAGTTACGAAATACTTTGTGCGAATAAAAACAGAATTTCAATTTGGATAAAGACAGATACAACCGAAACGTTTGATCAAACTTGCTTTTATTCAAGTCGAGTGTCCCAAGAAAATATTTGGAATTTATAGTAAACAAGTTGCTGGCATTTTTCACTACTAAAACGGAGATACATGTAAATAAGTTTTGATAAAAATGTGTGTATGGGACAAATACAAGTTTACAATATACAAATTCAGTAAATAATACATAAAATCGTCAAAAATGTGTATAATTTACTACTTATTTAAGTAAGAGAAACACTTCAAAAATGATAATCCAATAAAAATTAAATACAACATTATCAGGAGAAATCTAGAAAAACATGACAGTAGAAGCAATGAAAATGAAAACGATGATAAATAACTTTTTTACATCTTCAAACCTTTCAATATTAAAATAGCAAGTAAAAACGTAAACAATGTAAGTATACAATGATAAAATCTAAAACTTCTAAAGAGAAACTTACATATACTATTTACAAAATTCCTTTAACGAACGCGATAGCTATTACATATTGCCAACAAAAATAGCGCTACATATCAAAATGAATGAATACAGAAAAAGTTGATTCAATGACGATTCAACAAAAACCGCATTAAAAAAACATTGTTGCGAAAACGGGCATATGTTTGGTTTTAGCAACGTTGAAGAGCACAAAGAAACAAATAAAAGAAAGTATAAGATATGTTGTTATACAGCAAAATGAAAATTCCATAAATGATAGAACAGATATTAACAATTTGAACAGCATGTATAATAATTTAAAAAAGAACACTAGTTTTGAATAGTAGCACCAAAACCAAAAACACAGTGGTCTATGATTTGTAAAGACCTTTATGTATACGATCCATTTTACTTTAATATTTTTCGACAAACAATCTAAACAACTGCGTATGAATTTTAAAATTAGAATTACAAAACTTTGGGTATGCAAGTAGAAGAAATGTTTGACGATTTTATGTGTTATTCTCCGGATTTATGTATTGTAAATTTGTAAATGTCCCATATATTTATGCCAGCGGATTATTATTGTACGCGAGTTGGTCATTATTATACCCCAGTTGATCATGATTACTTCAGCGATGGAATGAAAATTCAGTCAGTTGCATAACGTGCAGTTTTTTGGGAGAAAATAAATGAAACTTGCTTCCCTTTACGGCATATTTCCTACAATAATAAATATAATTTCCACTTTATGCAATTGGTCTAAGCAAAAAGGAATTCCGATCTTCGAAAGCTACAGAGAAAAGAGTTGCTAGTATGTAATTTTATTTAGTTTTTTTTAAATATTGCATCAATTCGCAAACCGTTGCCGTGAATAGCGTTGCTGGAATCAGGCTCGTATATTTTTTTTTGATAAAACTTGGTCTGAACGCGTTACGTCCTGCCGGTACGCAGGTTTTTTTTATGTACAGCCAGGTTTCTGTCTTCGTTTTTTTTTTTAACTACTTAGTATTTTTTTTGTAGTATTATTTGGGGCTATCAGCGCGATTTCTAACTATATTATTATTTTTATTACAGTTATAGTTATGTTACATTTTTTAGAATTTCGTTTCGCCGCGTATTTTTTTGTTTTAACGACGGTTTTTGTGGATCCTCTCTAAAAGCGGGCGCATTATCCTTCTTATCTATATTGCTTTCTTTGTGTTTGAAAATTATACGAATTTTTTAATAATAATATATTTTTTATTAAGAAATAAAACAATTGACTTCTAAATGTTTAGGAAAATGGGCCCTTTTTTAGAGGTCGCGTAAATATATTTTAGGGAAATATATTTGGCGCGATTTGTGCAAAGATTTTCCGTGCTTTTCTAATAGATTACTAAACTGTTTTAGTGCGAAAGTTTTTTTTTTGTATAAAATTTTGGAAGTTATATACAAAAAAATTGAGGAATGGTTTCTTTGGAAAAGCTCCCAAAATTGTTTTGATTTGTGACACTGACGAACGGAACGACTCGAAAAAAATTCTGATCCGTGTCACTATTGAGCGTATTGAGAGCCTTTTTTTGGGGAAATCATAGTTCTAGGGCTTCAGTGAAATTCTTCTCAGTATATACATGACGTTTTTTCGCAGGTACTACGCAGTCTAGAACTCTTTTTTTTGTTTATTCTAGTAATTGATACTATGGATCCACACGTTTTTGTTTTTTTTTTGATTAGTTTCACTAAATTTACAAATTGTACGTGGTTGTGAGCATTTTTCTTTGTTTCCTTACTTATCTTCGCCTAGGAGCACTAGGTCGTCCGCTACCACATCCGAGATGTGGAGGTAGATGATCCAGTACATGAGGTTGAAACAGACGAAACATACCGGGAACACGATTCTCGAATAAATGTCTATGTGTGAGGATGAGATGCCACAGAGTTTGTTGATATCTTTGCCGGGGTTTAAAATGTGCTGGGGGATGGGAGCGGCAGCTTCTTCGTCGGGGGGCCCGCCTCGGGGAACTGCTTTGAGGGTGCCGGTCTTGGTATGGCCCCTTGGGTCTCTCGGGTCTCCTCTTCGGACCTGAGAACGAAGAGGTACGTTCTAAAAAGTACCTTTCATCAAGGTTTTCCACAAAGACAAACTTGCTTCGGATTCACATCCAAAAGAGCGCACAGAAATACGGAGGAATCATATTTGGGCAGTATTTATAGAAATTAATTATTGTTTTATCTTTGTTGTGTTGATTATAGTTTTTATAAATTCTTTTTAGGTGATAAAACGCTATTTTATTACAATAATTATTACTTTCCGATAGTTTTCGACTTTTTAAGTTTTCTTCAGGCGAATTTTTGATTATATTAGTGGGGTAAAAAATGTATTCTGAAAATATAAATTTCAAATTTTTCAAAAAATTTGCTTCGAGAATTTGATTATATACTTTATTTTTATTTAAAACAGGCACAGCAAATTAAAGTTCACCAAATAAGAATAAAATTTAAAATTCAAAACCAATTTTTTAAAATTTTTTTCTGGATCAAAAACCCTATTTAATAATGTAGTCAGGGAATCCCTCACTGATTTTTAGCACTAGAAATAATAATAATATAAAAATAGGTTAATCAATAAAGTAGTTGTTCTCTGGTTGTACTCCCTCGATATTCATTGTTATTCGTAGGACGAACGGTTTCGAAAATCACTAAGTCTTCCTCAGAACCCTTGTAGTCAGGTAAACACTGAGAAACTATTAAAAAAAAAACACTTAATTCAACTAACAACATATTAACACTTTTGGTTGAAATTTTCATCTAAAAATAACAATAAATATCGAGGAATTATAAGTAGTTTATTGATTAAACTCATTAATACCTCGAAATGGAAGTAAACAAATAATATGAAGATAGTTTTAATTTTGCATTATTGAATTTTTTTAATATCAAAAAATCTAGTTCATATTTTCTTTTTTTATATTTTCAAATTGTTAAATGGTATTAACGTTTTTGTATTTCTATCAAATTTACAGAGAAAAAAGCAGAAAAATAAACAAATATTTTTGTTCAATCACAAAAGAAAGAATGATTTTAAAATTTTAGGGAACAGTTATTAATTTTTATTGTTAGAATTTCTGAAAATCGTATTTTGTTATTGTCCAAATTCAAAATTTTTGTATTATTACAATTTTTGCTGTTTACATCTGGAAAAGCAGCTGAAAAAGTGCCGAAACATTAATATCTTTCCAAACAATTCAACAATAAACATTTAAAACAACGAAACATTGTATTAAAGCAAGAATTATAATGCAGGGAATTCACAGAAATTAAAAAATACCAAAAGAATTTTCTATGAATACTGCACCAAACCGTCATAAATTGAAAAAAAATGCAGTACTTACTGGTATAAGTTGAGGGTACTCAACCCTTGATATTTTAGTGTTTTTTTTTTTAATTAGTAAACTCAAATGTTTGATGACACTACCGATGATGGATGATGATGAGATGATAATCACATTCATTCACAAATTCTTTGACATTCGCACATAAAAAATAAGCCCAAAAAAATTTGACTTTGTTTTTATTTTTTGTTTCAAAATAAAAATGCAAAACAATAGGTACAGTTAATAGCTACCAATCAACGTAGATAAATAAAATATGATAACGTTCAAATATAATCCATATAACTCTTCTTTTTTAGAATATTAAGTGAGCAAGAGTCGCTCGCGGTAGGTTTGAGGGATGCAGAGGGCCCGAGCCCTCTTGGACTCTTTGCAACCCTTCGCCTCTGCTTTTTTTCGACGAGCTAGTCGCCACTGCTTTTTTTTGGAAATTTCGCCCCAAAAATTTTCGTGCAAATTCGTACTAGTCAGTGACGATACAACGAATTCTAAAGTATTATTTACAAAGAGACTTTTCTCTCAAAAATTCTTTTTAAGTTGGTCTATACTTTTTAATATTATTTACAAATTAAACTAAAAAACTGCCCCTACTTCTTACAACAATCGTACATTTTTATAATTAATTTACATATTTTAGAATATCGTTTTTTTTTAAATGTTCACGTCACGTGGGAATCGTGCTGTGTATCTATTTCTAAAAATATAATGCTGAGTGCGTGAACTAGAACGGAAATATTTTTGGTAGGTCGGGGTTCGAGTCCTAAGGTCGTTGATAATCGGAAGGGCTCCACCTAAAGAGGAACTCACTACTTTAAATTTTTAATCTTATTTGTCTTCGCCTAATAGTACCAGATCGTCTGCTACCACATCGGATATGTGGAGGTATATTATCCAGTACATCAAATTGAAGCACACGAAACAAACTGGAAACACTATCCGCGAATATTTGTCTATGTCCGACGAAGAAATCCCATATAATTTGTTGATGTCTTTTCCAGGGTGGATGATGTGTTGAGGAATCGGTCCAGACTCTTCGTCGCCTCCCCTGACGCTTACCGTGCTTTCTAACGTTCCTCCTTTGTTATGAGCCCTTGGATCACACCTCCGAACCTGTTGGAACAAAGTTCTATAATAAAAAAATACCTGAAGCACGCCAAACAAAAGTGCTCTTGCAAAACAATTTTTGATTCTAAAACTCTCTAAATAAACCCTCATCATTCAGAAATTTCAACCCATACCTGAAGAATCCCACAAAATCATTCAAGTTTTGTTTATGTTTTTCATTTGTTTCATCCTGAATTCATAATCGATAGAGAAATTAGAATTTTATTTACAAATTATTCAAAATTCCTCAACGTTTCAAAATAAATAATGACACTCATAGTATATTCGCTAAATCAATTTTTGCTTCAATAAAACAGTTCTTTTATCGGAACAATGTTATAAGAATATCGCTTATTATTAGAAAAATACATTTTTGTCTATGGTTTTCATATTTATATGATATAAAATAAAATATTCATTTTAATGAATATTTTATTGCATATCTCAAAAACGGTTAAAATTAGGTATAAGCATTGAATGATATTATTCAATGGTATAAGGTATGCTCAATAAAAATAGTAGAAAATTACAAGTGCATAAACTAGCATAGAAAAAAATACCATGCTCTATTTGAAGGCCATGGTGACAATCAAAAAATAATTTCTACTATTTAAATTGACGATACTTTGTATATAAACTGACCTTTTTTCTTTAGATTATTCTTTCGGCGTGTTTGATTTTTTGTTTTGAACTCTAGGATTGTCTAAATTCTACAGAAAGAAAGATGAGGTCGCGTTATTCAAATAGAGCGTTAGAACATAACCTAAAAATTGTCCTAATGTAAAAACTATGAGAATTATGAATTTTCACTACCGATCTAATGATGACTATATAACGTGGCAGAAACTGGTTGTCTTGGGAACAAAAATGAAATGTTCGGAATTACAAAACTCATACCACCATCTCTATCGACATCCTCATTCCAAATGAAACAATTGAAAAACCGCTCGAGAAATATTTTATTATGACGATTTTTTTTCGGGCCAATATGTAATTCCAAAAAAACTACCCGTAATAATAAAATATTCCGTATAAAATTTCTATCCGTTCTCTCAGTAGTTAGCGAAAATTCTGTAGAAAAAGGAAAATGGTGATGTGAAACCTATTATTTTGTAATGAAATATCTAAATTTTGTGATGAAGTATCACATTCCACCTAAATTCTAATACTAAGTAGCTTCAAGGCTCAAACAACTAAAGTTTGTCAAAAAAATAAGAAAATAATCTACCAATTTTGGCAAAACTAAGCTAAATCAAGATTGCCTCTAACAAAAAAAATATCGAAATAACAAAAAATATCAAAATAACAAAAAATATCAAAATAACAAAAAAATATCAAAAATTCGCAATCAGAAGTTTTTGGTCAAACTTTTATTGGGTACTGTACTTGCCTTTCTTCCAACACTTTCCACTAATGTTTTTATTTGCCTTTCTTTTGTTTTTATTAACCTTTTGTTTTCCTTTACCTCTCTTTTGTTTTATTTGCTTCTATTTCGATTTTATTTGCTTCTCTTTTGTTTTATTTGCTTCTCTTTTGATTTTATTCACTTATCTTTTGTTTTATTTGATTCTCTCTTGTCTTATATGCTTCTCTATAGTTTAATTTGTTTCTTTTGATATTATTAGCCTATTTTCTGTCTTTATTCGTATTTTTTGTTGTAATTTTTGTTCTGATCAAACCTTTTTTGTTTGCGAATAATAACTATAATAAAAAAGGGTAGGACCACACAACAACTCACACTCACTAAATCATGCTTTTAGGTGTCATCTTTTGTTCTTGGGCCAAGTTCGGTTAGGTTAAAATCAAAATATTGTTGGATCAGTTTTTTAAAATTTTATTTTCGAAATAAAAATGCGTAAAATAATAGAACTACGTAAGTCGTAGGTATAAATAAAAGCAATCTCTCAAATATAATACATACAACTTTTTTGTCATATTTCTTTTGTTTTTTTTTCTTTAGAATATTAAATAGTGAGCAATAGACGCTCGTGGCGCGGGAGAGGGGATGCATAGGGCCCGAGCCCTCTGGAACCCTTCGCACTTCCTGCCCTTGAACGAGCCAGCTGCCACTGACAATAGCAAGCCCTGTATTTTAACGTCTAGGGGATTCCCTCAAAAATCGCTTCTTCGCGTTACGTCAGTCGCCGCTGTCGATGTTCTGTGCATTTCGCGGTGTTTTTTTTTTAAATATCATAAGAGTTAGGTCGCTGATATTGCTCCGTTTTAAGACTGCTCGTGCAATGTGCTACAAGTCGTTTTATAAATTGGAGTGTCAGTGTATAATCGGGTACATAATAAATGACCCAGACTCTAACTTGGCATTTTCACAACTTTGAATGCTTCCGACAATGTAGGATGCATTCAAATCCTGACAATGTGAATGTGAATGTAAATATAGAAGAATATACAAACGAAAAAAAATGCAAGACGGGGTCATTTAATTTGTACCCGGGTGTACCTAATAGCTAATGTATAATATATACAAATACGCATTTTCGAGAGCTCGATTTGTTTGATAAATTCTTGTGTGTATATTTATATACGTACTTGGTCTGACCACGTCTACACCACGATTAAAAAAATTTATTTATAAATTATTTACAGTCTGACCTTGATGAGTATTCTATCATTTAGGTCTGAAATAATAACGATTTGCACAGTTGATGGAGCAAATAATGCGAATAAAAGGAATAATAATTTTTTAAAATATAATAATTTTACAAGTGGTCGTTCTAAATTAGTGATATTTTTGGAGATCAATATTTATTATTATTTTCAGGGTTTTAAATGCGCCAATGTTTCATTTTCATTAGTAACAATCCCTTTCGAAACAATCAAAATTCCTGCCTGCGTATAAGATACGGTATTGAAAACAAAGAATACTTCTTATCTTATTATCTCGTATTTATTTTGAATTGAAAATTAAGATATTGTGTACTTCTTCATTGTGTTATTATTGCCGTCAACAAAAACACAATTTACTGGAGAAGATTACTGTAAATTAAAAATCGTTCTCTTGGGTGTAATCTTTTGTTTATTTTTTGTTTTTTTCTAATTAAATTGAGAATTGTCAGTTAAAAAAACAGTTTTTGTAATTAATTGAATTAAACAAGCAAGTTGGGCTGCAAATCTTATCTCTTTCTTAAATAATCGAAATCAAATGAGTGAGAAATTAACAAAATTATGTTTTTGATATGTTTTTTTGGCATATATTGATATGAAATTACCTAATTGTTCATTTGTAGTGAATTTGCCGAGGTGAGTGAGATACAAGAATAGTGTATAAATTCAATAAAATTGATGTTAGTAATTTCTGTGCGGAATGGGAAATTCAAATTTTTTTAGCAAACATTGTCGAAAAATCAGTCTATATATTTTTTTATTTTCGCGTTTGCGTTTTTTTAATCTAATTTTAATTTATTAATAAATAAAATTATCGGAACATTATTTTGATTATTTATTTTGTATTTTTGTTAATTATTTTCTTCTGTTAGCGGAAAATAGTTATTATTATTATTATTATTATAAAGGGAAGTTGAATAGGGTTTTTTAATTACATTTTTAAAGCGCCACCTTTTCGTCCAGAGGGCCTATGAGGCTTATTAGAATTTTAAATCATTCTAGTATTTTTGTTATTTCCGAATTTATTTTTTCCCTAAATTCTATATTTTTACTGAAATTCTTAATGGTTTGTGAGATTATTTTGATTTTTATTCTTTATATTTGTCAATTTAATCTACTATTGATAATGTTCTGCAAGCCAAAAACAATTATTAATAGTATAAAAAATAACATTCTACCAGAATTAACTTAAAATGTGAGGAGCCTTCGTGGCTACATGCATAAGGCGTTGTGCTTTGTAATCCGAAGGTCGTGGGTTCAAATCCCACGGGGGACATTGGCACTTTTTAATTGGAAACATTGCAATAAGCAGGATAATGCACCATGGATGTTTGTGTTGTGGGCTTAATGGGCTGAGATCCCGAAAAAGCCAAAAAAAAACTAAAAATGTGGGTAGTTCCAATTGTTTTTATCCCATTTTTTTATATCTCAGAATTCCTCTAAGCAGCGGAATTTTTTTTTTAATTTTTTTTAGTAGATTTGCAAGTGTATCCTGCAAAGATAAAAAGAGAATTTGGAACAGAATATGGTTTGGAATTGGCACAAAAATTTTGATGAAACAAATAATAATAATAATAAATATTGAATGATTGCATGTTTCTGATCAATAAAAATGAAATTTCAATAGTGCGTACATGATAACGTTTCGGTCATATGGTGAAATAATGAAAAAGCACGTAGCTAAAGGTTGAAACTCCCGCATATCGCCCGCATACCTTGGTGTGTGTTTTTCCAAGAAATGCTAGTAACTAAAGATAACTTCTGACTTTGCATGAACTATTTGAACGAACCTCTTGAAATGAGTATGCTTTGGCGAGCGAAACGACTTGATTCTAGATTTATTTACCTACCGATCTGGCTGAAACTTGGTGTGTGTTCTTCCAAGAGATGCTACTAACTAAACATAACCTCTAAATTTGCATGAACTGTTCAAAAAAACCTCGTAGAACTCGTAGAATGAGTCTTGAATGAACAGTTTGACAGTAGGAAAAACGAGGGCGAATATTTAACACGATTCCGTTTTTGATCAAGCGTGAGCGATCACGGCACCCATCTTGCGGATAGCTTTGCCACGTCATATGGTCACTCCGAAAATTTTGAAGCCACTTATGAACTGCTCTAATCGAAGGTGCAGAGTCACAATAATGTTCATCAAGCTTTTCTTTAGCCTCCTGAAGCGTTTTGCCTTCCATAAAGTAATGAATAAAGTAATGAAAATCGCTCGACTTCCTCTATTCAAACAAATGCGAAACACAAAAAAATAGACCGATCTGGCTGAAACTTCTTCCAAGAGATGGTTCTAGCTAAACATAACCTTAATACGCGCCACTACTTCGCATAGACTATTCAAAAGAACCTCGTAGAATGTGTCTTGAATAAACGGTTTGTGAGTAGAAAAAAAAGAGGGCGCGCAGCGCCCGAGTAAGCTTTGGCGAGCGAAGCGAGCCAAAGCACAACCGCATTGGATTTTAGGCGACTAGATTCTGGATTTATTTACCAATTTCTAATACAGATCTCCAAGTAATTAAAAACTGGTTTTTCTCACAATTACACAACCCGTTGAATCTGACATAAGACAAAATTTGATAAAAATAATCAAAATAATAATTAATGACACATGATCCTTGAAGTATTTTTGAAAATTGACAATAGCGTCTGAAGATGACGGAAGCACCCGTCGAAACATGTAGCGCGTAATATAATTTAATAAACTATAAGTGAGAGAAACCAGCTTTCAATTATTTGAGGATCTATTAAGAAACACACTGAACTGTCTTCCGAATCTACAATACACCCTGGCGAAATAATAAAAAAGCATGTATTTGGCTTAAGGCTCAAACTGTAACATCTGACCGGCAGAACTTGGTATGTGTTATTCCAAGAGATGCTACTCACAAAAAAAACTACTAATGCTACTAGCTACTTACTAAACGTAACCTTGATAGACGCTAGTATTACTATGTCTCTGACTTTGCATAAATTATCCAAACGAGTCTTGAATAAACGGTTTGACAGCAGGAAAAACGGGGGCGCGTAGCGCCGGAGTAAGCTGTGGCGAGCGAAGCGAGCCAAAGCATAACCGCATGGAGTTTTAGGCGACTTGATTCTAGATTCATTTACCGTTCGATCTGGCTGAAACTTGGTGTGTGTTCTTACAAGAGATGCTACTAACTAAGGTTTTATAGGTTTTACCATAAAGTAAATAAAATGGTCGAAACGTTGGCATGTAGGCATTTATTGATCCGAAATATGCAATCCCTTAATATTTACTAATAAAATTAGCCTAATGGACCTAAAAGGGAGGAAGGTGGCGCTATAGAAGAATATAAAGTGATAATATGTAAAAGAATTTTTCTTTCCATATGGAATAATAGGTTATTAAATGATTGAAGTCCATTTTAATA
>JAUIMX010000152.1:0-14767 GCA_033557805.1 Phaenonotum sp. SLE1380
TTAAGGAGGCGGTTTCTCTAGGAATCTGTTAGTTGTAGGGTCATGTACAATAGATCAACGATGGTCGCAGTGCTGAGGGGCTGATAAAGCCTTAACGACTTCTAGCTACAATACAATACAATACAATCTATCCACACAAACATTTGGGCATCCCAAAATAATGGACTTACTGGCCAGTTAACTTGCTACTACCAGTAGATATTATTAACATGGAATATGAATTTGTTGTGAGAGGCTTCGAAGTGGTTATAAGAGATCGTTCTGTCAGCATACAAATCATAAACTTGCTAAGACACCGTTCTTCTGGTTCACAGATGCACCCAAAAGTGAGGAAGGCACAAGGGTTGGGTATTTATGGACTTAAACACTGAGAGTTTGTGCCGGTTGAAAAAAGCCCTTCCATTTAAAGATGTCCCTCTTGAAAAAAATGTCTTGTTTCGGCATTTTTTTAAAGTTTATTAGTAATAAAGTTATTAAAGTTGGGTCGTTTTCAAATAACCATTGTATAGGAACTTGTATGATACATTGAACTAGTTTTCCGTAATTTTTTCATAAAACTATCTGTTATTCTATGCTATTTTTAGGAAAATTTTCCATAGATTTCCGTATTTCATTTATGCAGATTGTCTCCAAAACATCTCAGCATCAGTCATTGTTTGAATAAAATATGTCAGGAGTACGCATTAGATTAGTTTTCTAGAGTTTTTTAAAGAAAATCAACGTATTGTGATAAATGCCTTAACGCTATCTTAGTTTTGGGGAAATTCGCTATCGGAATACATATTTGGTTAATGCAGGATGTATTCAGAACACCCCAGCCAACGGTTATTGTGCAAAAAAATATTTGATGTGGAGTAGTTACCTAGAGTTTTTTTAGGAAAAACAACGTATTGTGATAAATGTCTTGACGCTATCTTATTATTGGGGGAATTCGCTATAGTAATCCATATTTGGTTAATGCAGAATGACTTCAAAACGCCCCAGTAACTGTTATTGTTTAAATAAAATATACGAGGTGTACTACGCATTGGAATAGTTCACCAAAGTTTTCTAAGAAAATTGACCTATTGTGACAAATGACTTAACGCTATCTTAATCTTGGAGAAATTCGGTACAGGAATCCATATTTGTTTGAAGCAGAATGTCTTCAGAACACACCAGCAACGGTCATTGTTTAAATCAAATATGTGAGGTGTACTACGCATCGGAGTAGTTTTCCAAAGTTTTCTAAGAAAATTGACCTACTGTGATAAATGTTTTGACACTATCTTAATCTTGGGGAAATTCTTTACAGGAATCCATATTTGGTTAATGCAGAATGTCTTTAGAACACCCCAGCAACGGCCATTCTTTAAATCAAATACGTGAGGTGTACTACGCATTGGAGTAGTTTTCCAAAGTTTTCTAGGAAAATTGACCTACTGTGATAAATGTCTTAACGATATCTTAATCTTGGAGAAATTCGCTATAGGAATCCCTATTTGGTTAATGCAGAATGTCTATAGAACACCCCAGCAACGGCCATTGTTTGAATAAAATATTTGAGGTGTACTACGCATTGAAGTAGATTTCCAGATTTTCTCAAAAAATCTACGTTTGTGATGAATGTCTCGTCGCTATCTTGAAGAAATTCTCTATAGGAATCCATGTTTAGTTGATACATAATGTTTTCAGAACACCCTAGCAACGGTTATTGTTTAAATAAAATATGTGACGTGTACTACGCCTTGGAGTAGTTTTCCATAATTTTATCAAAAAATCGTCGTGTTGTGATGATTGTCTTGGTGCTATCTTATTCTTGGAGAAATTTGCTATTCAAATCCTTATTTGGTTTATGCAGAATGTCTTCAGAACACCCCAGCAACAGTTATTGTTTAAATAAAATATGTTAGGTATAGTACGCATCGGAGAAGTTTTACAGAGTAATGAAAAGAAGTTAGCTCGACTGTGGAAGCTAAGTTGCAAAGAAAGGTGATTATTCGGGTACCCAGTCAGAAAACACAGTGGAAAGTTGTTAAGTCCTTTACTGCATACTAAATATTACAAAATAAAAGTGTGCCGAAACGTAGATCGTTTTGTAATAATTAGTATGCAGTAAAGGACTTAACAACTTTCTACTGTGTTTTCTGACTGGGTACCCGAATAAGCACCTTTCTTTGCAAGTTTTCCAGAGTATTCTCACAAAATCGACATATTATGATGATTGTCTTGGCGCTATCTTATTCTTGAAGAAATTTGCTATTCAAATCTATATTTGGTTTATGCAGAATGTCTTCAGAACACCCCAGCAACGGTTATTGTTTAAATAGAATATGCATTGGAGTATTTTTCCAGAGTTTAAAAAAAAAAATCGACGTATTGTGATGAATGTCTCGGAGCTATCTTATTTTTGAGAAAATTTGCTATAGGAATCTATATTTGGTTAATGCAGGATGTCTTCAGAACACCCCAGTAACGGTTATTGTTTAAATAAAATATGTGAAGTTTACTACGTATTGGAGTAGTTTTCCAGAGTTTTATGAGAAAATCGACGTATTTGTGATACATATCTTGATGCTATCTTATTTTTGGGGAAATTCTCTATAAGAATCCATATTTGGTTAAAGCAGAGTGTCTACAGAACACTCCAGCAACGCTCATTGTTCAAATCAAATATGTGAGGTGTACTACGTATCGGAGTTTTCCAAAGTTTTCTAAGCAAATTGACCTACTGTGATAAATGTTTTGACGCTATCTTAATCTTGGGAAAATATGGATTATTTGGTTAATGCAGAATGTTTTCAGAACACCCCAGCAACGGTTATTGTTTAAATAAAATATGTGAGGTGTATTACGCATTGTAGTAGTTTTCCAGAGTTTTCCAAAAAAATCGAGTTATTGTGATAAATGTCTCGACGCTATCTTATTATTGGGAAAATTCGCTAAAGGAATCTATATCTGGTTAATGCAGAATGTCTTCAAAAGACCCCAGCAACGGTTATTGTTCAAATAAAATATGTGAGGTGTACTACGCTATGTTATTCTTAGGGAAATTCGCTACAGAAATCTATATTTGGTTAATGCAGAATGTCATCAGAACACCCCAGAAACGGCTATTGTTCAAATAAAATATGTGAGGTGTATTGCGCATTGTAGTAGTTTTCCAGAGTTTTCTAAAAAATCGACGTATTGTGATAAATGTCTCGACGCTATCTTATTTTTAGGGAAGTTTGCTACAGAAATCTATATTTGGTTAATGCAGAATGTTTTCAAAACACCCCAGCAACGGTTATTGTTTAAATAAAATATGTGAGGTGTATTACGCATTGGAGTAGTTTTCCAGAAGTTTCTCAAAAAATCAACGTATTGTGATGATTGTCTCAAAATTATCTTATTCTTGGAGAAATTTGCTATGGGAAGCCATATTTGGTTAATGCAGAATGTCTCCAGAACACTTCAGCAACGGTTATTGTTTAAATAAAATATGTGAGGTGTATTACGCATTGGAGTAGTGTTCCAAACTTTTCTCAAAAAATCTACGTATTGTGATAAATGTATTACTGGGGAAATTTACCATAGGCATCCATATTTGGTTAATATAGAATGTCTTCAAAACACCCCAGCAACGGTCATTGTTCAAATAAAATATGTGAGGTGTACTACGTATTTAAGTAGTTTTCCAGAGGTTTCCCAAAAAATCGAAGTTTTCTGGTAGATGTCTTGACGCTATCTTATTTTCGGGAAAATTATCTATAGGGATCCATTTTTGGTTTATGCAGAATATTTAAAAACACCCCAGCAAAGGTTATAAAATATGTTAGGTGTATTATGCGTTGGACTAGTTTTCCAGAGTTATCTTATTTTTGGGAAAAATTTACTATAGCAATCCATATTTAGTGAAGGCAGAATATCTTCAGAACACCCCAGCAACGGTTATTGTTTCAATAGAATATGTGAGGTGTACTACGCATTGGAGTAGTTTTCCAGAGTTTTCTAAGAAAATCGACGTATTGTAATAAATGTCTCGCTATCTTATTTTTGGGAAAATTTACTATAGGAATCTATATTTGGTTAATGCAGAATATCTTCAGAACACCCCAGCAACGGCCATTATTTCAATAATATATGTGAGGTGTACTAAGCATTGGAGTAGTTTTCCAGAGTTTTCTAAGAAAATCGGCGTGCTGTGGTGAATATCTTGACGTTATCTTATTTTTGGGAAAATTTACTATAGGAATCTATATTTGGTTAATGCAGAATATCTTCAGGACACCCCAGCAACGGTCATTGTTTAAATAAATAATGTGAGATCTACTACGCATTGGACTAGTTTTCCAGAGTTTTCTCAGGAAATCGACGTATTGTAATAAATATCTTGACGCTCTCTCATTTTTGGGGAAATTCGCTATAATAATCTATATTTGTTTAAAGCAGAATGTCTTCAGAACACCCCAGCAACGGTTATTGTTTAAATAGAATTTGTGAGGTGTACTACGCATTGGAGTAGTTTTCTAAGAAAATCGACGTGCTGTGATAAATATCTTGACGCTATCTTATTCTTGAAGAAATTTGCTCTAGGAATTAATATTTGGTTAATGCAGAATGTTTTTAAGACATCCCAGCAACGGCAATTGTTTAAATACAATTTTTATAGAAAGAATAGATTTTTTACACACCATATGGAAAAATTTTGAATTACTTATTTCAAAAATTAATCATCATAATGGGTATGTCACTGAGTCTTTCATATGAAGTACAAAAAAAACCCATCCTTTTATGCGACTAGAAAGAAGAATCAGTCTCTCATTATCTCAAAATGTGAAGCTACAACAGTTGGAGACTTGAGAAGTGGACAAATGACCTTTTCTGACAGTACTATTCAGCAGTTGCTAAGATGATGAATGTTTGGAATGGAAAAGGGCGCACAGAATCTTATATACAAAAAACCTAACTGACTGAAGCGCTGAAACCATTGAAACTCCATATTCTGTTGCACACATTCACTATCCCAAATAGCTGATAATTATACAGGACTAAAAATAAAACAAATATGTAACAATTCGTGTATTAACATCTATATAATTAAATATATTAACATATAACAAATATTCCTCTATGACCATGCAATTTTTTCCAGTTGAATAATTGATAATGAACTGTGTATGTATACGCAGCCGTACACATACAATAATTAAAAGTAAAAGCAAAATATAGCCCTTGTAAAAAATATTGCTTTATTTTACAATAAACCGGGAGAAATACACACTATAAAAATATTTCTTGGTATCTTCTAAAGTGAGCATACAAATTTAGATATGGTTTATTGTATTAATAAAATGGTGTATCTGATCTTTCCATGTCAATAGTTTTTGTTTTTTTTTTATTTTTTTAGTGGAAAATTTTGGTAAGACATACGCGAGGAGGCTTCGCTTAGCTCTATTTTTGAGACGAATATTTACACCTTAAATTATTGTTTTTTAGCAGCACGTTTTTGAATATTAGAAAATAAAATGAGAGAAATCAAGGTACATTCATTTTGAAATCACACAAAGTTTTTGTATACAGGGCGTCCCGTTCTAAACGGGGCGTTCTGTATGCAAAGGTAAGGCCGAAAATTCTTCTAAAACTATAATTTTATAATATGACATCCAACCAGCAATACAGACAATATTTACAAGTTTTTTTTTGCTTATGCTTTTCTAAAATGCTTATGATTCCGTCACTGGGCGCTTGGCGATCCAGGCAGATATGCTTGGTAAATTGTAGACTTTATTCTTTAGAGCTTTTAAAGCTGGATAATAGTCTAAGGAAGCTTTTCCGAAAATTATTTCGAAGTTCTCCAAGGATACCGCGAAGGCAAAGTCGCACCACGTGATCTGAAACAAAAGATGATCGTTATTTTTGGTTATTTTTTTATTGTTTAGAACGTGAGGGGTTACTGGGATTTTCGGGATCGCTTTTGCTTCTAGAAAGTTTGCTTTTTTGCTCAAGCGAATTTAGGGATTTATATCTGTGGATCAAGTATGAAAGTTTACAGAGTTTTTGAGATGAATTTGTTTTGAAATTGGGAACTTTTAAAGTGGGATCAGGTGGGAAATATTGAGGGAAAGGTACACAGTAAACAAAGTTGAACCGAAAGTGCGCTGAAAAGAAAATTAGTTTGTTTATTTGAAACCCAGCATATACTCTCGATTGCACGAAAAATATCCGATATGTTTCAGAATTATCAGCATTATTGTGATGTAATTAAATGTCTTTATAAATTTATTTGGTCAAAGCTCAAAGGGAAACCAGTCATGTCAAATAACAGTGGAGATTATGAAGTATAAACATTAAAAATTCACAATAAAAAATATACACACAACGCCAAATAAAAATTATAAATTCAAAATATTTGTTTTTGTGTATACAAATAGAACTTGTTTATGAATTCCTTATCTTTTAGTAAAATGAAAAATCTACGAACGGCGAAGAGAAACAATTTTCCTTGTCAAATTTAAGACCCAGAATAATGTGTTTTTGTTGGAAGGTATCGAGCGCAGTACTGACGAAAAAAATCCTATCCACATTTGGTAAAGGTGTTTAGAGAATATAACGATATGAACATACTGTTATATCCCATCCCACCTCTGACTATTAATTACCAAACTTACTATCAAGAACCTAAATTAGGGCCAGTTCTTCAAAATCGATAGCAAAATTAATCTAAGATTTAAATGACAGTTTGCTCAATACTTCTTATGATAGAACTGTCATTTAAATCTTGGATTAATTGTCCTGCTGCCATGTGTCAATATCGTCTGAAATGCTTGAATTCGAAGTTAAATATCTGGCTTCGGACAGGATCTTGGAGAAATTAAACAACTGCTTGCCAACATTTCAGCCTTTATTATACCAAGGCCTTTCAGGGCTGGAAGGGAACTCAATGAGTACATAATTAATTTAACATACATAAGTTCACAGAAAAAAAACTACTTTTTTTGACAATTTAACATTATTTTAAAATCTGCTACAATATACCGTGAAACGTAGTTTATCACAATAGACCCCGGTAATCATGAAACATTCGTGAAGGGTGAAATTACCCCCACCCCACATTGAATTTAGTGAAACTTTGCCAGGTATTGAAAATTGAAATTTTTGCTTTTGTAAAGCTGGTTTGTTAGTAAACTTTCTCGTCCTTTATGAAAATAACGTATATCCCATAGTTTTTGAGAAAATACATGTTTTCTGAGACGATGTAGTTTTATCTTTTTCGTTCATACGTAGATTCCCATAAGGCCATCTCGCTCCAATTGGGAATAATTCTTTTCTTATTTATTCTCAAGTGCTACGACCTATTTTCACAAAATTTGAAACACTGGTTTAATTTTGGATCTGATTCAGCAAAATATGCCCCGTAATTTCAAACATGTTCGGGAAGGGTGAAAACTACCCCACGTTTAAATGAAATTTATCACAAAATTTTGCGGTTTCAAAAATTAATAATTTTCTTTTAATTATGATGAAGAATGATAGATTTGATAACTTTCTTGTCTCTAGCCCATAGTCTTGGAGAACAATAAAATATTGTCTGATTGAATGCATGCATGGATAGTAGAAATATTTTTCACAATATCAACATTAGCTTGATACAAGGAGGGAAATTAATATTAGAATTTTTCGCCTGGTATAAGGACCTCTACACGATCTCAAATCTCACCCAGCGCGATAAGAAACTGCAATTTTAAAACACGTTACATAAATATTCTTGATGCCAATTAGAGAGAGATATCCTTATGCGAATCCACGTATGATAATAAAACTACATCGTCCCAGAAAACATGTATTTTCTTGAAAACTATGGGGGATACGGTATTTTCATAAAGGACAAAAAAGTTCACTAATCAACCATACTTCCTAATTACAAAAGCAAAAACTTCAATTTTCAACACCTGGCAAAGTTTCTCTGAACTCAATGTGGGTGTGGAGGTAGTTACACCCTTCGAGAAAGTTTCATGATTATCGAGGTTTACTGTGAAAAATTACGTCGATATACCAAAGTTTGTAAAAATTGACCAAAGAACTTGGTAAAAATTGTCAAAATTAGGTCATTTTTTTAAAGAACTTCAAAGCCTTCTAGTGGCTAAACCGTGCGATTCGACACAAAACTTGATTCTATTAATTTGACTCATTCTAACCTGAGGAATCTGTTGGTTGTTCTGTGAGAGCCTAATTTCCGGACATCCTGTATAATTCACTTGAAAAACACTTGAGTGTGAATTATTAACAATTAAATACCTATTTAGACCCAGAAATCCTGTATAGCGGCCACTTGAGAGTTGGCAACCATCTTTTTTCCAATTCTCTGCATAATTTTCTTTTACATGATGATGATTTCACTTAAAAAACATGTACCTGCAATTCTTCTATGAGAATAAGTTACCATAAATTTAGCTAAATGTAATCGCGGCCATTATTATCCAGGCAACCTTGGTGTACTCCACTACCTTGTATCTTTCATGAAAAAATAGAATAATTAAAAAACCGATACCGATATCAACATGAAACAAACCAAAACATTGTTTTGATACGTCGACGACACCTTCGTCGTTTGGCCACATGGCAAGGACAAACCTAATGAATTTTTTGGGCCTTACCAATTCTCAACATCCGAAGATTTGGTTCATCATAGAGCTAGAAAAGATGCCAAATTACCATTTCTAGATGTCCTGGTGGAACGGCGATCGGATGGAGGACAGGGTCATTCGATTTATCGAAAACCAATGCATACCAACAGAAACCTTTATGCTTCTTCGCACGAACAGCCAAGTGAAAAAGCTTCGGTAGCCAACAGTTTGGTTTACAGAGTATATACATTCTGTAAAGAATCAAGGCTTGGCGAAGAACTACCGTTGGTTAAACCGTGTTGGTGGCGAACGAATACGCTGAACACCAGATCACTCAAGTCATTAGAAGATTCAAGCAATCAAGAATAAATAGAGATTCCGAGACAACCTAAGAATCAATACCTTAGGTATTCTTACCCTTACCCTGAAGAAGTTTGGTGTGAAGGAAATATTTGCATCTCAGTGCAAAATCTTCAACTTTCGGCCGTCTGCAAAGGACCCATCGCCGCACTGTTCAGAAGACGTTCAAAGCATGCCTTGCTCCTATGGAAAAGTGTGCATAGGAAAAACATGAAGAACAGTTGCTGCCAGAATTCAGGAACATGGAAGAAGTACATGATTAGGGCAGACCTCTAAGTGGGTGGCGGATTTGCTCAGTGCAGAAACGGGACACACCATAAATTTCCAAGAGGCAACGGTTGTGGCCAGAGTCACCCAACACCCTAGAAGCAACAGGGAGGCTACTGATATCCTTCGGAACCACAACAACATTAAGAGGGATGATTCTAACAACCTTCACAGCTTACAGAAGTCACTCATGCGAAAATTGAACGCTTCACTTGTAAGATTGGTTCCAAGGTAGAACGAAGAAGACTGCTCTTGTTCTATTCGAGGTCTGAAGTTCGCGGAGATAACCCAAGGTATAGCATTATGTACTATTGCAAGTTGATCTTCAAAGGTAGAACCAAGAAGACTGTTCTTGCTTGCAAGGGTTCAGTCCACGGAGATACCCTACAACACAACCATATTTTTGTATCAATGTGACATTTCCGCCTTGAAAATGTCCTATGCAATTGTGGACGAAACGTCGGCAACTAACAAGGTCTATACATGGTGTATTTCTGAAATACCTTCATCCAATATTGACGGTAGCCGTGAAAGCCTCAAATACTACACTATTAAAACTTACTAAATTCAAGAGATAGTAAGAGGCAATTCTTTATAAAAATTAAAGCTGTCAAAACACTTAATAACTCGCAGCATTAATATAGGAGCTATTCCCTTTAAAATATTGAGCTTAATGTGCTTTGGAAAGTTTGAAATTTAACGACTTTTTTTGAAAAATTGCGACGTACTTCTAATGTCATTCCTTATCACACAACTCATTTTGCTTCCTGCAAAATTAATTTTATACATTTGCAGTTAAAAAATATGAAATATCTCACGTACTGTGAACTTCAAACCAAAAATATTTTAAATAAAGGTCGATTGAATTCCATAAGCTTTTGACCTTAGAATTTCACCAAAAACTCAACTGTTAAGGCTTTAACCACCGAGACGTTATGCAGTGTGTCCCAGATGGACTGAAGTAAAGGAAAAACTTTTTTATTTGTAACTTATCGCGAAAATGTCATTCTTTATAAAAGTTTTTGATTGTCTCAAAACCTCTGATTCTGAAATAAAAATCTAAATATTCTTCTCGATTGCTAAAAAATTACAAAAACGTGAAAATTTATGCAAAAATTTTCCAAGTCTCAAAGTTTTTCATTAAATCGCATTATCTTGTTTTCTTTCATAATTTGTCAGTGTCATTAAATATTTGTTAATATTAAGGCTAATTTTTAAACAAAAGAAAATAGGTATTTGAGTAGATGAAAATATTTTATTTCATTCAACATATATCTTCCTACTTCTACACACTTTTCAGCATGACATACAAATAAACACCATGGAGCATATCTTCACTAACAGAATTTACTGCTTCCCTAATTTTTTGTTTTAAAATTTCGACATTATTCTCCATATCAACCTTTAAACTTGCTGTTTAATATAACCCAATGGAAAAATGTCCAATGGGTTTAAATCGGGTAAACGAGCCGTCTGTTCCCGAAATGTTCTTGAAGAAAATTTTTCACTAACAGTGTTGAATGAGCAGGGCATCCATCGTGTTGGAAAAATAAACTTGCAAAGTTCTGTTCATTCCTCACTGCAGGCAATAAAAAATTTTGTAATAGCTCCAAATACGAATATTGATTTACATTTTCATTAAAAAAATATGGACGGATAATTTTTCCATACATAATACCACACCACACATTCATTTTTTTTAAATATTGACTTCCCTTTACAATTTTGAAATTTGAATTATCTCTCCACCAAAATCTACAGTTTTGTGAAGAAACTTTCCCATTAGTTCTGAATGTCGATTCATCCGACAAAATAATGTTTCTGCACAAGTTTTGATTTGCCAACTGATTTTCCCCTACCCATAAACAAAATTCTAAACGCAGAGCATCATCACCATTTCTCAACTCATGTATAAAAAAGGGTTTAAAATGTTTTATTTTGTTTTCTTTGGTAATCCTTTGTAAATGTGTCTTGCTAATCTTCAGTTGTGCAGACCTTTTTCTTAACGATAATATTAGGTTGGCTTCAACCGAGTCTAATGCCATTATTGTAGCAGCATCTTCTTCATCGTGTGTCATTTTGCTTCTCTTGATGTCCTGTACGCTACCTGTTCTTTCAAATTTTTCTACCAAATTTATAACAGTATTCAAACGCAGGTTAACATCAGGGTACTTTTCTTGAAATTTTCGCATTGCAGTCATGTGAGTAGCTTCGTCAGTTTCATGCCATTGAGTGACGTAAATTCTTTGTTCAAGAGTTGGCATAATTATTATTAAGTGGAAATAAAGACTGACAAATTATGAAAGAAAACAGGATAATGTGAAAAACATTGGGGTTTTTGCATAAATTTTCACGTTTTTGTAATTTTCTTAGCGGTCGAGAAGATATTTAGATTTTTATTTCAGAATTAGAGGTTTTGAGACAAGCAAAAACTTTTATAAAGTTTTCGCGATAAGTTACAAATAAAAAAAGTTTTTTCTATACTTCAGTCCGTATATTGGACACACTGTATAAGGAAAGGAACATTTACGTTAACCAAACGTCCAAGATCATTGATTTGATCTAAAAATTTTAGTAGACACGAACAAATGGTCTACCTCCCTTAATATTTTACGATGTAAGGACCCTTACGAACCATAAATTACCTACCTCTGTTCCAACAGAAAACCCATTATTATCGGCAACAATTTTTTCAAACTTGGACAAATAAAAAGGTATGGTCTCCCTCATCAGTTTGGCCTTCCTTTCCTCCTTCTTGATTGGATCTTGCTCAGTTCGCAGTTGCCACAGCACTGAAAGAAATTCAAATTAACCCTCACAACAGACTTTTTTTCATTTTGTAATTGACTACCTTGTTTGAGATCCCCCAGGGTATCGACAAGGGCGTCACATTGCAAGGCTTCCCATTCATCTTTGCCGGCCAGTCCGTATTGTTTGGCTAAATACCTAGCCACCGCATTACTCTGTCCAACTTGCTTTCCATCAATTTCCAGGACAGGAAGCATGCCAAAAGGCATCTCTGAAATTTTAATTCAGATCAGAAGTGAAGGCTGCAGAACCGGTGAAAAGAGTCGGGATAATTGACTTGATTTCAAAATAATTCCGGAATTGCTTTTTGATTGTGGGAATCAATACTTTTAGAATTTTCTCGCATTGTGGAGTCCCGCTATTTCCCTTTTTTAATTTTGGAGACTTTTAATGGATTTAGCGGAAAGACAAAAAATTCAGTGTTTTATTGTGGTTTATAATTGTTTTATATTTTCACAAAATAAAACTTTGTTTGTCATATATTTGATGTTTTCGGCTAGTTTCAATGAATTTCCTTTCAAGTTATCGTTTCTATCAAAACTTTTGTCAAAATTGAACTAGGGATTTTTAATTTGTCTTAATTTGTCTAATATTTGCTGTTTCCGATCTATTTCCTGTCTTTTTTTTGCATTATGTTGACGGTTTTATAAAAACTTTGACGTATTCGCCTCCTTTCTGTCACTTTTATGTCAGATTGACAGTTCTACAGAATATTCTGTCAAATTTGAAGTTTCTAGTTAGGTTCTGTCAATTTGAGGTTCGTCTGTCAAATATTTGGCGGTTTTGTCTACTTCTTGTCATTTTGTTGTCAAATTGACGTTTTTATGAAACCTCTGTCAAAATTCGACGCCTTTAACTAGGGTCTATCAAATATTTATTGTTTCCACTTACTTTCTGTCATTTCAATGTCAAATAGACGCCTTCATAATACTCCTGTCAAAAGGTAATAAATGCTCAAGGGCAAATGCAAATGTTGGAGTTACAATATTTATTAACACATTATTTATTATTGTAAATTTTTTCCCTCGGGGATTGATTTGAAGATAAATGTACCTCCTAATTTTCACTTAACAAAAAGGATTACAAGTTTCGACCTAGAGCCATCCTCAAATCCTTGCGAGTTTGTAAAACGTCATATAGTAAATGATATTCTTATGTTGATGTTACAAATTTTCTTATAAAGTTTAACTTACTTGTCAAAATAATATGGGTTACTTGGTATTTTATCATGAATTTTTCATACAGTGAGACCTTATAGTAGTACATAAATTCTTTACCTCAGGGATTAAAACTCCAATCACATAATCCTGAAACAGGTTGATATTTATTCTAATGGGGGCGTATGTTCAAAGTACGATAATTTCAATCCATTATGCAGGGGTAGCAACCTCTCAAAATTCTCAATTGGAACATGGAGTCGGCCGAGTAGTTTAGGAAATACAGGACGTTGAATTTTACATGGGACTTTCATTTCAAATGTCATTGTTAGTAAATAACTTTCAACATTTCAACTGGACCAAAAAATGCGAAAGCAGGTCATTTTTTTCAAATGGGAAGACCCATACAGTAGATTGCTCTTTTGTTTCGTGCTCGTATGCATACATGGAAGATTTATCACCTGTTTAGATGTTAAAAATAGTATTTGAAGCACCTTGGTTACAGTTTTTGATCATTTCTTTGTGCCAATGAACACGATCCTTTTTTTTGTGCGATTGTTAAATTTGTATGATCTCTCGTGAAGATATTTTTTGAACTGCATAATCTTATTGACGCTTGTCATACCAACACCCAATGCTTTAATCTTACGATAAGTCGCGTGATGGTCTTGTGATATTAGTTCGCGCACTGCATTCAAGTTGTAGTACAATAACCGATTTTGGGCGATATTCACAAAATTTGTCAGTCATCAGAAAATTGTGCATACCACCGATATACACAAGTTTTTGATGGTGCTTCATCACTGAAGGTCGACTTAAAGTCAATCGATGCAGTTTTGTTGGGATAATCCACATCGAAACATGTAATGCTTCTAATTGAATAAAATACAACGAAGTACATTTATGTTGTAATTAAATATCCTTAGTCGATACCTTGTCAAGGACACACTTAATACAAATTATTTTTGCTATTAATGAGTTCGTTGTTCCTGAAATAAAATTCTTTTTTATCAATAATTGTCCCCAGATATTCATATCAATTCAATGAACAAAAAGATCAATTATTAAATTTGTACTTTTGATTTTTTGGATTATGTTGAAATTTAAAGGTTTTTTTTAATTTGTAAAGTAAAATTCGTACCTCCTCGTTCAATTTTTTTTGTCAATTTGGCTACAAGTTTCAGCTATTTAGGCCATCTTCAAGCTAATTAATCTAAAAATTGAACCATCAAAAAGCACATGTGATCTTGGAACTTAGGTGCTTCAAGAGAGAAATTAGATTCAAATCAAATGAACCGAAAGGCTGCGAGTAGATCAAACAGATTTATAAAATGGATGATAGCTACTTGAGCAAATATCTTCCAGATAACTGGAGAGACAAAAAGTATGCTTTTTCGGGTTAAAATTTGTTTCAGGCGAAACTACGTAATAATCAAGCTGAAAGGAAGAAAGTAATGACAATTTCATTATTTCTCAATACAGTGTTTTTTCTGGTTGTAACGAGGAAAAAATACTGATTTTATGCGTCCGAAAGCGACGATGGCTTGTATTCAGAAGAACGTCGTTTTCTTTTGAGAAAAATGCCTA
>JAUIMX010000153.1:0-14754 GCA_033557805.1 Phaenonotum sp. SLE1380
GGTGTAAAGAAGCTAAATCACGCAAAAATAATTACGATATGAAAAACACATTTGAATGGTTGTAAAAAATCTGGAAAAATTATTTTTTAGATTTTTTTTTCGAAATTTCATATTTGAGTATAACTTTTAATTCTCAATAACTTATCTGGATGAAATTTTTTGATTGCTTCAAAAACAAAGGTACTTTACTCTTATGAGCATTTTGAAATTTTCCCGCCAAACTAGCAATTGTTTCAAAGGTTACCATAGCTTCTTTCTTGTTTCAAGTGAAGCAAAACTTTTTATTCAAATAAAGTTTTTCGATAATAAATAATAATAATAAAAAAGTTTCCCATATGATGCGAACTTTTTGGGAAGCACTGTATATTACTGGGAAATGGGTCGAGTTTCAGTCCACATCCCTAAGAGGGGCTCGTCCGATTTTCAAACTCCACCCAAGCGCAAAAAAAAACAACATGTGCAAACTATAATTCCAACTAATTTCAAAGCAACATACAAAAAAAAACTCAGCTAAGCACTCGAGAACAATAAAAACAATATACAATAAGGTCAAACAACAAATCCTCGCACAAACCACTGACAGATATAACCGAACATGTTGTCTAATTCTTTCCGGGTGACGCACCTCGAAACAGACTTGGACTTCTCTCGAACATTCGCCAGTAGCCTCTCCTTCTTCTCAGCCGCAGCACAAATGCTGATGTCGCTCGCACAAAAAGTGCACAGCAACGCAAAAAGGTCCGGAAAGTTGTTAATAAAAATTTAAAGTGAGAGCAAACTCGAAATCGATCCCTCTGGGACCCTCATCAATTACTTCAGAGTGTCGGAAAAATGGTTCATATGGCAGTCATTAGATCCTACGAATGCTACATCTGTAACAAAAAATCAATCATGAAGATAAGACACATTCACGCAATTCGTAACTATAGAGGTTATTCAATAAAATTCATGATCTATGTTCTGCCGTTAAAGTTATTGCACCAATTTTTTTAATTGCCGAAACATATTGTCATCCATTACTTTTCTCCATAAACAACGCAAAGTCGAAGTTGCTTGTAGAAGTTAAACTGGCCTATCGATGCAAAATGCGAGACATACCTATTGCAACTGTAGTTCTGCTCCATGAAAACGCTTGGTCATATAAATTTGGAATAACTCAAGAAAAATTGGACAAAATTCACACTGGAAACACTGGATTTTTCGCCCTACAGTCATGATCTGTCACCGGGTGAAAGAAGAACTGGAACCTTATTATGACGACAGCAAAACCGTTCGTGTGCAATTAGATACAAGCGTGATCAGATTCTTTTGTTTTCCATGACGGAATTTAAAAACTCCCGATTGGGTGGAAATAATGTATGAACAATAAAGGTAATGGTATGGAAAAATAATTCGTATGCAGGTTTTCATTTACTGCACCAATAAATGCTATGAAATAAAAGTGCGATTCATATTTGATTCACCCTCGTAAAAACAGCGAAGAGAAAAGTGTAAATCCAAAAAAGTGTTTTGAAACTATCAGCAAGTCGATAATTTGAGTTTTTTTAAGTTTATTGCCATCCTTCTATATTCTACGTCTATATTCAGGTTCTAGAAAATTAATAGCTAATGGAAACAACCATAATCAGTTGAGAAATGCATTTATTTGGGGTCCCTGGACCCCTGTATTTCAAATTGAAATGAAGATTTCTCATAGCTGTGCGAAATTCGGAAGTTGTGCTCGTTAGGAGGGCCGTAGGGTTGCAATTCTGGGCGACCTTCGCCCTTAATTATTTCGGATGATAAAGGAGCAATCACAAAGGTATTTAGTTAAATTGGGTGGTGTCGAGACGAAGATAAAACAGAGCCGGTGAAACCGCAATGACATCACGTATTGCACAATCGCCAAGGGACGTGCGGTCGACGGCGACGCCGACCTCCATCCTCAAACCGACGACGCTTCGCTTCTTCTTGCCTAAACCGCTTCAGTCACTCCGTTTTAACCTCAAATGTTCGGTATGTTACCCCAAAAGACTCTACAAATCGGATATGTTTCGAGCTTGCTTTTGTAGCTGTATTTTTATGTGAAAATGGACTATTATGATTTATTAAATCTACGCTACATATCAAGCATTTTCATAACAGCATATTTCTATACGATTTTAGCCAGTCACATTTTTTCAAACATAGAAGATACACATTTGTACATTCGGAGGGTAGAAAAAAAACATAGGCTTGAACATTCGCTGGAAATACACGTATTGTGGTTTCCCCGTATCAGTTGAAATTATATTTCTCCACATTCAGCCATCTAGCTCACTCAATGCGAATTTTCGCTGTTTTGATGGTTGCATAAAAACATGAGCAGGATTGAAATAATTGCGATTAATGAGGGCCTTATAGGGAAAAATACAAGTAGGAGAGGATGATTGCCTTGAACAAATCAATATCAAATCTGATACAATGATTACCGAGAAGAACCATAAAAACTGTTTTGGCTTCTTAGTTTCCAATAATCGTGGGCACACAATAAAAACTATACAAGCGCTGATAATAAATTATTCCTTTGATAGTTTATACACAAATCTTTTTAGAAGAAGTGTGAATCTGTTTATTCAAACTTCATAAAACCAATCAAATGCTCATTTCGAAACAAAGTTGGAGATAACTTTGTGTCTATGAACTACAATGCCAGGTGCCATCAAACAAGGTTGGTCGAAAACGTGCTGCAAAAAGTAGCAAATGAATTGATCAGTGAGCTCACCAGATATGAATTCTGTTGAGCATGAATGATATATTATTGGAAGAGCGATTATGAACAGGTAAAACTGCAGAAACAGAAATGTGCATTGCCAGGAGAATGGAATAATATTCTTCAGGAATCAATTGATAATTTGATTATTGGAATGCACAGACATGTTCAATAGGTGTTATAGAACAGAGAAAGATACACAATTCAATCAAATAATTCTTTTTTTTTACTTATTCTGAATATTTTTTATTTTCCAATAAACATCAATTTGCACACGATAAGTGATAGGAAGGAAATTGCTATCTATACAGATTACCTACGATTCAACAATTAGATACCGCAGTCAAGGTGTTGCGATAATTCAGTTGAGTAGCAGTTATAAGCTAGTAAGACCATAGAAAAAAGTCTAGAAATAATAATGGTCGTATTTTTCTTCGAAAAAGATGGATTGTAGTTTTAGCACAATGACTGAATCGCCCGAAAGGATTTCAGTCGCTTTTAGTTCCAAGAATCTTGTGTAGGTTCCAGACTCGCGTCGACCGATACATCTAAAGTTTGTGGAGCACATTCGCGGTGAAATTGGGAACGTGTGGTGTTGATCTCATGATGGATGATTTGGAAAAGAATTACTAAACTTTGCAACAAAAGTATATAGTTTTATCGAGGGAAATCTGGACGCTATCCCACGAGATGCTAGATCGGTCACGTTCTACTAGGAGTATATAAACTGAACGCGTGAAGTAACCGGGGGCGGCAAACTCTCTGCAACTTTTAGGTTTAATATCGTATGTGATAAAGATATAGATTATTTCCAGTAGAGCTACTTTCCTAAGTTTAGTTACTCGTATAATATTCGGATTGGTTTCTATCTGGTTTCTCTGATAAGTGAGCTCTGGTTTGGCTTCAAATCGAATTGACTCTGTACGCGATTCACTTATTCTCACTGAAGCAAGATAAACTATCCGTTTAAAAGACATTCAGTATAAGAAGCTGCATGAGTTTTTCAATTGACTGTGTTTAGTAGTAATATTGGAATGAACTATTAAAAAAAGGCAGTGATGAAGTTTTTACAGTTCAAGGTTTCAAAATTTTGAAATTCTTGAAGAGATGAGGAATGTCGCAGGTGACTCTTCCAATTCCAATTTTTAGTTACAAATCAGGAATGGAGAAACTAAGTGCGAGGTGGGTGCGCATTTGTTTACCCTACGTATGAGACCAAACCATCCTAAGAAAGTCCTCATGACATGACTTGGACGAAAAACTTAATTATAGAAAGCGTATAACTAAGATAGCGGTGAGAGCTGAAAAAAGAACGGCAGTGATCTCAAGGTGGTCCAGCAAGCCAAAAGCGTGGAGCTCTGTGTGAGGTGGTGCATCCAGTATAGCATTCCAGAATCATAGTAGGGAGGTTTCGGGGGCTAGTAATACACGCAAGTAGTAGTGTATAGCCCCACGTGGGCAGGAGCGATGACGTCATCGTTCCGTGCAGCTAAGAGATAAGAAGACAAGAGATAGGAAGACAAGAGCACAGGAGATAAGAAGAAGGCAAGAAGACAAAGATAAATAATGACTTTATTGACCAATTTATGAAAACAAGAGTAATATAAAATACTCAAACATAAAAGAATTACAGGTAAGAGACAGGAAGATAAGAGCACAGGAGATAAGAAGATGTAGAATGAGACAAAGACAAGAGCGCGTCAAGAAAAAGACAAGGTAAGTAGCAGATGAACGCGTCAGCATCTTTCCGTGCAGCTGGAAGAAAAACACAAGGTCAGCATCGGTCACATAGACGGGATTTCCATACCCATACGATAAAATTTCATGTGTTTACATCTTACATCTTGCAAGGCAGAAAAGAAATAAGGTAACCAACGTAGTTCCCGAAACGACCAGCGATGGCGTTAGCATCGTTCCGTGTAGCTGAGAGACAAAGACAAGGTGGCGTTTGTTTACATTCAAAAAAATTGATTGCTTTGATAAAGTTAGGAATTACAAATGCATATCGAACGGTATCTGCGACAGCATTGCAGGTAATTGCTGGAACGCTGGAACAATGCCACAAGACTTGATGGTCAAAGAGGGGAAGTTAGTTTATAAAGTAGGGAAAAAGGAAGATGATATGATGCGGGAGGGTATACATGAAGAGATGATGAAGGAGTGGCAGAAGAGATTGAACGAAAACTTTGATGTTTCGCAGTGAACGGAAAGACTAATTCCGAGACTGGAATCATGGGTAAAATGTCAGCACCAGAAAACGACTATTCCATGGCTTAGTTTTGGATAGGACATGGTTCCTTTGGCTAATATACCTACTCACCGTATAGGAAAAAGTATAATTGATGAATGTATGGATCCTGTGGCAAGTGATACTGTGGAATATGCAATTTTTACACTTAAAAGGTGGGGCAGAGAGAGGATACAGCTCGAAGCAGAATAAGAACAAACTCACATGCTGAAAACATCATAATGGGGGAGGAAAAAAATTGGAAATAAATATATAGTTTTATTCGGAAGATTATGCAGAACACAGAAGTTCAAGAGAAAAGACGACAGGAAATGTAAAGACTTGAAAGGGCAAATGAGGAGATTGTGCCTGAACATCGGATATATGACAGCGATAACGTTACCGCATGTTTCCAAGAAGACTTAATTGGGGGTTTGTAGTCGGTAGGAATCCAAAACTATTGCCTGGTGCTGAAATCAATAGGCAATATCCATGATAGATTTTCCCCTCCAAATAGAAGTAGTTACATATATAAGTCTACCACACTTTAGATCTTCCGTGCAGTCAACATTTTCCAAGAAATCTGCATTTAGGATGGGATAGTTATTAAAATGATAATCAGTTACCATAAGTGTTTATGCTTGGAAAGTTTTCTATCGTCTTAAGCGTACTTCTTAAGCGGGGTCACCAGTCTTAGCTTTTATCTGTATAAATTTCAAAGGAATTCATTTGGTAATAATTATATTGACGAATGTCTTTTACGTGCGCGTGGTAATACACCTACAACATTCGGGATCCACTATTTTACATAGTTCCCAGACGATGAGGCATTTTTGTTTATTTTTTTTCTAATCAGAAAAAATATCTCCCAGACCGGTAATCGTACCATCGACCCTTAGGTTCGAAACCCAGTGACTAAACCTTTGAGCCAGTCCTGGCTTTTTGTTTTGGAAAATAAGTAGCTAATAATAGCAAATATTTCTTTCATTTATATATTTAATGTGATATGATCGTCCATCTATCGACTTTATTTCACGTTTTCATCTGACATGGTTTAAAGTTTAATTAGTTGGATAATTTCTTGCCCGAATGAATATATTTTTTTTTTTAGAATAATATGATATTCTTGGGATTTTCAAGACATTTTCAAGTTTAAGTTAATGAGCAAAAAAAAATTTAAAAATAAGGTAAAGTAGGAAATTATTCAATCTTATAAAGTGTCCCAAAAATAGAGTTATTCCAAAAAATTCAAATCATTCGCCTTCTGTCTTAATGGTAACACTTTATAGAATTGAAGAGCCGATCGATAAGAACAAAATGTGTTAGTTGTTACAACATTAAGAGCAAGGCATCAAAATAAAAAATGCGTTTTGGGAAGAGAAAGGAGACCCCTTGGGAAATCGTTGTATAGTGGGCTTCGAGTTCCGGCAGCAGCGGTGGTCCGAGCTCTTAAGACTGACAGTTCCGACATTAGCTCAAGAGGGGAATTGTATTCCGTCAAACGTCAAACAAAACGCGAACAACATTTCCTCAGGCCGTATATCTGAATTACTCCGGCGCGGTATCTTCCTACTTTAATGCAATTATACTATATTCTCACATCATAAAAACACCGTCGTCATTTGTTTTTATTTGCCCGAGTTTCTTTCTTGATAACGACTTTTAAAACTTCGCTTTCGCAACTCCAGTTCTCTGCTTCCCCCAACTCTCCTAACGCCAAGTTAATTCAATTCTTACACGCGGTTACTTGTCTTCATTATGTTCTTTTATATGATTTTCACTGGTTTATAGTATGGAAGTAAAAATTTTCCTTATTAATATTTCCTACTAATCAATCGTCTTCTAAATCTGCAGGAAGTAAGAAGGAATAAAAACGTGTTTGAAAATTTTTTCCCTCAAAATTATCCCTTGAACGTTCAATGCATTTTCGCTAACTATTTTCTAAGGCATCAATTCCCTCCGCAAAAAAATGTCAACTCCATATTTCTCGCATTTTGTTTTCCGGGAATAGTAGTGTACCTAGGTCTTTGGTCTACCATCTCACACGCAGTTTTTCCATCCTTAATTCGTTATTGCAATATGGCTCTCCCGCTTTTTTGAGATGCCTATATCTCTAGATATTCCACTCAATTTGAGCCACCCAGCGCTTATGATCATAGCTTATAATTTTGTACCCATTTTTTAGTCGGCTTGATCGGCGTTCGTGGAGGACCCTTGAACATCCGCGGTTGAGCTTAGCCTCCCATTTTGTCATCATGGTCTAAAAAGGGAAAACCGACTTGTTAAATTTCTATCACTTCTAGTATTTCTAAAATTTTCAACTTTTTTTGGCAACAGCACATTTTTCAAAATTGCCATTTCGATAATATTATCAAACACTGTGAGTTCAAAACTTTTTCAACAAAAAATTTCCACAGATCAAATTTACAGTTCTACCAAGAAAACAAACATAACTTGACTTAAAACTTTCGGCAACGCAACCTAATAAACAGGGCGTCCATTCCAATAACGGAGAATATCTCCTATACCGTTAAATTGAGAGGAAAATTACAAATTAAAAAGTTTTCTGAAATTGGAACCTCCATCTTTTAAAATTAGTTTCAACTATACAGGGTGTTCCATTCATACCGCACCAGTACCTAACTCAATTTTTTCAAACGGCAACCCCTATATTTCATTGAAAATTTGGATTCCTTGTCAAATTTCAATGAGACTTTATTCCAAACATTAGTGGTCTAAAGTTGATACTTTTTGAGATATTTCATACTTTTTGGAAAATTTCTATTTTTATGTTTTTGTAATGCCGGTGGTACTGCCCACATTTGAAATTGAAAATAATAATTATTTTCAGGTGAAATAAAGCAGGGTATGTAGTTGAAAATGAGACTATTTTCAAGTCATTATTTTTCAAAATGGCGTCTCACTAAGCAATTGAATCTGAAACTGTTCAAAATACGTCAAGTTCAAAATTTCAAATGCGTTATCATAACAGTTATTGTGAGTACTTTCATTTTTGTCAACCTTCCCTACCCCTATCTCTTATATTTAACAAGTTGTAGCTGATTTTTTTAAAAGAAACTACATTTTAAGGAAAAATATTGTAGTATGCCATGAAAACAATTAATAATAGAAACAAAATAAGTAAAACAATCATATGAAGTCATACGCCACCAAGAAATCACTAATTAAAACATACATTATTATTATTTCCAAGATGTCTTCCATTGTGTTGGATTCATTTTAAAATTCTTTTATTTAATGCATTAGTTAGTTTGCACAACAAAGTGTGATTTTTATTTATTGATCTGAATACGTTCCATAAGGGATTAGAAGTAGGCGAGATTTTGTGAGTGGGCAAAATTGTATTGAACGTTATGGTACGGGAGGTAGATGTAGATTTTTTGAAGGAATTTAATACCAAATAATTTTCATTTCTAGCAATTGATTAATGTTAAATAGTCAGCAAAATGAGCGTCAGTTGGCGCACCCGCGGTGGAGCTATAGGTGACAGCTCAAGGAAGTTGCAAAAAAAAATTTTTTTCAAGAAATTTGATACCGATCCAAACTTCATGAGACGGTTCTTTGTATAATTTGTGATGTAAAAATAATCGTCAGTTTCATTGAGTACGGGGGATTATACGTTAGTCACGTGCTTGAAGTGTACCAAAATTGTAAAAAATAAAGTCATTTGATACCTCATGAAACATATACAACTACATGTTTATACTTTCAGAATTACAAAAACAATCGTCAGTCGTCTTTTTAATGGGGGTGAAAACGTCAGTCAGCGTCTTTAACATGGTGCGCGCTCACTACATTAGAGCGGTGCATAGTCACTTTGGCAATTAAACTGACGTTCTTCACACCCACAATCATTCAACTAACGGTGATTTTTATTTGTGTCAATCATTGAGATATTACATTATTTAATTTTTTCAGTATTACATTGATTTTACAGAACGCCTCAGCGTGTTTAAATTCACCTTACAAAATCGCGCCAATTTCAAAGGTTGCTGGTGGTTATTCTGCACAGTTGTGTTAAAATTAATAGGGTGTTAAAAATAACAGGTACGTTATTTACTAAAAAGTTATTCTGTAAACGCCAAACCCGTTAAATTTTAACGGATCTCCCGTTAATTTTAAAGGGAGTCTTAAACGGCCGGGTTTAATTTTAAAGGTTAGGTTATATGACAGGCATTAGTGTTATACGAGCAAACATGGCGGTTGGTGCAGGTTATGTTGCCTGGAGAAACTCATCATGATTTCTTTTAGGAAATGATATAAATAAACGGGGGTAATCCGGGCCAATCGGGCAAAACATGTTTTTTTTTTACCAGTGTTATTGTTTGAATCCTACTATTCAACAGATTGCTGATTGTGTCTTGGGTTTTACCAAGTAATTGAACATCTTGCACATTTGGAGCAATAAGGACTTAATTGTAATATAAGTCAAATTATAATCACGCCCCAAACGCGCAATCTGTTCAAACATTTAAGGGAATCTTCTAATTTTTGTAGCGTATTCAAATAGTTAGGTTAAGTACGCACTTGTTTTGACATTTCACTAAACTCGATTCTGCATATTTGCCAGTGGTGCGTTCATTCGGACTACTCTCACGCAGTAAAAAACTGTAAATTTTTGGTATTTCATTAAATTACTAGTTATTTTTCCTAATTTGCGCACATATGTAACCTACAATTAAAACTATTTCTTTTTCATGTGGTGTCTTTTTGCTAGTTTATTGAAGTAGATCCAATGATTGTATACGAGAACTGGCAACTCGGCCATTGCATTTTAACAGACCGTTAAAATGATATCGTATAACGGTTCCGTTTAAATTTTTGTCACAGAATTACTTTTAAAGGAACTGATTTACCGGGTCCGATATAAGTTAAATTTTAACGGGATTGTTAATTTTAACAGGGTTTGTGCAGAATAACCCCCGCTATGACTTCAGACCAACGTTTCACTTTTTTTTATGTCAACAAAATAGTAAAAACGTCATTCTGAAGTCATAGCAGCCTTTAAAATAGGCGCGATTTCGAAAGTTGAATTTAAATATGCTGAGGCGTACTGTAAAATCAATATAATACTGATTGAAACTAAATATGTAGTGTTTCAATTTATTAACATAAATAAAAATCACCGTTAGCTAAATTTTTGTGGGTGTTAAGGACGTCAGTTTATTTGCCGAAGTGACTATGCACCGCTCTAATGTACTGAGCGCGCACCATGTTTAAGACGCTGACTGACGCTTTTACCCCCATTAAAAAGATGACAGACGATTGTTTTTGTTATTCTGGACACACGTAGTATAAATTTCATGAGGTACCAAATGACTATTTCAAATATACAACTACCTCCCGTACTATCATTCAGATTTCGGGAAATAGCTGCTGTTTCACAATGATTCAATATTGTCATAACTATATTAGTGAAATGTGCATTTAGTTTATGAAAACTGATGGGCATTAGAGTATGTAGAGTTCATTTTGTGGAATATTCATCGAGCTATTGAGTACATAAAATGTTAATGAAATCCAATGTAATATATATTTTTGTAATTTCATCTTCGAGTTTTCATTCAATCATGATTGGGGGTTTTTCTCTTCAGTCGGTCTATTTCTCGGGCTTCTGATAATTCCAGTTTGTAATCCTAATCATCAAATTATTCATACTCCATGAATATATTTTGCAATGAAATTAAATATTGCGAACTTTGCATCATCTCAACTTATTGATAAAGTATTTCACATGGATTTCTTGTGAGGACGATAAAAATAATTCTTCTGAATTAATTTCAGCAATTTAGTTAGCTATAGTAATTTGCTAACAAATAAAAGGTAATTGTTGTGAAGAAAAACGAGAAAAACCAAGAGAACCCGTGTAAAATTTTAGAGGGTTAGAATTTGGTAACAGGGCAGTTAAAAGTTGCATATACGAGAGGTGAGAAAAAGGGCGAATTTAAAAATTTCAGCGCGATACAAAGCAGTAGCCATTACAGAGAATGAGGTTACCATTAACAGCTCGAACTTTGTTGGCATAATAAAGTTTTTCCCCTGCAAAAAGGAAAAAATAATAATTTAATAAGAGTGCACATTGAGAGAGGGGGTAGTTTCAGCAGAGCCGAGCACAAACCTCATCAATACGACGATAAAAGTTTAAACGGCGAACGGAGACGGTGAAAGGTGCCGTACTCATATGTGAGCATTTTATCGGGGGTAAAAGGACCGTAGAGGGCGCTGTATGGCGGACACACAAGTATCCCTCCGTGAACACTAAATCTAACAATAAAAACATACATCTCGCCAACAGGAGAAACGACCAGCAAATAAACAGCAGAATAAAATAGCTTTATTATATTAGACCGTTGTTGCGCAGCGCCTTCGTTCCATTTTTAATGCAGGCCGTGTGCCAGAGCTGGGGCGGAACGCGTGTGTACCTAGGGGCACATGTAAGTGAGATAAATAGATGGACGCCGCAGCCCGATGGCATTAAAACAGAACGTGCCCCTTCACACCATAGTCTACTTTGATGATATCAACTATTACCTGGGGATACATTTAGGGATTGTGTTATAATAATTATCCCGCAAAAACTGCACCAATTGTTTCCGTTTTCGTTTTTTTTTTTTAGAATACGATTTATACAAAGAGCAATATCGTATATTGAACAAAATTTTATTCTGAAAGTATATCATGTACCTAATTTGGGTAACATAGTCTACTTTGATGATATCAATTATTACCTGGGGATACATTTAGGGACTGTGTTATAATAATTATCCCGCAAAAACTGCACCAATTGTTTCCGTTTTCGTTTTTTTTTAGAATACGATTTATACAAAGAGCAATATCGTATATTGAACAAAATTTTATTCTGAAAGTATATCATGTACCTAATTTGGTTAACATATCGCCAAAAATATTGGCGTTCGCCTTTTCCAAATACAAAAAGATATGCCATTGGTTCCATATATTTTTGCAGGTATAGGTTCCCTGGCATGACTATAGTTATGTGAATAAGTTTAGTACGATGACCATATATTATACCACCCAGAACATTACACTTCCTGCTTGAAAGACATTTCCTCACGTGATAAGATTTTCTGATCGTCCTAGTTACCTTCAGACTCTGTGCCATCCAGTATCTCTCAATAATTCAACAAATATCTTCAATGACAAGGGAAAACCAAATATCTACCTTTACATGATTGTCCAAGATAAATTTGAAAATATTTGATGTAGAAGTCCTTCATTTGCCTCGAAGACTACTAGTAAATTAGGACGACTATGAAGATGGAAGCGATGACAAAACAACAGAAACTAATGGAGATAAATATCATGAATTTTCATTCCAATCCCTAACAATATAATCAAACCAATTTTCACAGAATCATGTACTTTGAAATAACGGTGAACAATATTGTTCACAAATTCCTATATTTCGATGAGAACTTTCCTCTTCGTCAAGAATTCACAATAAAATCAAATACATATTAAGTTAGACATAGATATACCTACAGGTACTCACAGAACTTGATGTTTTGAATAATGAGATGGATAATTTTATTTGTATTTTGAAATGAAGTTTGCAGTTTTACTACCGTTGAACTTTCAAAATATTTTTTATTTAACATGGGTACAATTGTATATTTGTTTATTCATAGGGAACCAAGAGTTCAAATCACAATTCATTCTCAATTCTTATTGGTATTCATGAACAAATCAATTAATTGCACTTAAATTATCTCTGTCTTTTTTGGAAATAGACTTGGTTTTTCGTATCGTATATAAGATGTCTCTTAAACCAATCATCTTACCAGATTTTTCTCTATTGTTAGGACATTCACGTTATCATAACTGACATGATATTTTGTCAATGCTACCTTCTTGGCCAAAGCGCAATATTGGGTTTTTTACACAGTCACTCTTATGAGACATTTCTGAATTATTTTTCCCAAACAAACTACTAAAATAAATTCAATTATATTTGACCGTGTTTATCTTCACTGGAATCGGTGTATTCCTAGAAATTGAAATAACTTCATTGAGTCCAGGAAAAATTTCATTTCAAGTTAATAAAATTCTACTAATAAAAATGTTAACTAATAGAGCGCCTTGAATAAAACAAATACAGCTCAAAGTTCAATAGCAAGCGCAATAATAGAGAGTCTTTAGAAGCGCATTATGCTTCAAGAAGACGCTCGATAAAATCGGATGTCTGTGAACAAAGAGCTTGCCCTGAAAGTCGTAGCTACTAATAAACAATTAATTAAAATACGTCTCTGCTGGAGCCCCGAGTAGTTCAGTTCGAGCAAGGGGCATCCTTTGTTTTGTTTAATGATAAAATGTAATTATCTGCTTAATCCTGATGAAATGTTAATGGAATAAAACGCAAAGTATTCAAACACTTGATTGCCAAACATGTATTAAAGTCGACAAGCGAGACTCGATACTATCGCTATGTAAATTCCACACGATACGAGCTTGCACAGGTTTCGTTTAACTACTTTTACATCGCTGAATGTTCTCCAGTGGAAATTTTAATTTAATAAATGTATGTTTGAGCGCAGCTTCGGGACAAGGAAAATATTTATTACATATAATATTTATGAGGTTTTTATGGAGGAAATACTCGAGCTGATTTTCTTTTTGAATTCCCATGCATTCGAGCTTCAACGCATCTCTACTAATACAACCCAAGGGTTTTTAATTAATTTCGTATAATGAAAATATAATTAGATATTGTTTGTTTTGCTGTAATGCAGTAAAATTCTCTAAACGAATGTTACATTTTTCCTCGATACTCAAAGCTCCATAAATTGAATTCTAATGCTAACTCAAATTATTTTTTTTCAGGTAAGCATTATAATTTTCTGCAATATTGTTTGGAAACTGGTGAGTGATGTCCATATTAATTGTGTTTTCAACGTAATAATCGAATGACATGATTTTGATAAGATTTTTATCTGATAAAGTTTAGGTATAGAGGGAACCGGACTAGTTTTACTATTTTGTAGGTTAACTGGTGTCCTTCACTGTTGTAATAGCTGTTATGTATATCAAAACGAAATACATCTATTAGCAATCGTCCGAATAAAAAACTACAGAGATAATATACAATGAAAATTTGACTGAATTGGGTGAATGGAATAAGGCGACCACTATCTATTGTAAGCCAAAAAGTACAGAACAAATGAAAAAATTATGTATTATCACGTTTGATGACTCGATTGGTGCATGTCCTGAAATTGCAAAAACCCTCATAAGGTGAAAAATATCACGAATGAGTTGAAACAACTAAACTACCCTTAGTTTTCAAAATAGGAGAAAACTTTATTTAATATACTTTTATGTTTAAATGCAATTATATGACGAAAATAATTTTTTTCCAATTTTTGATAAATATTTATTTCAAATTCATGAAAACACTTCAGATTATCTCATTAAACTCTAGGCATTCTCCTATCACGATAGTTATCATGATAAACTCTCAATAGAAATTTCCTACTGGAAAAAATATTTACAAAAAATTTTAAAATTGAACACTTCTTGGTTCACTGTAATTTAAACTTTTCAAGAGTATTTTGCCAAAAATTGATTGATTTGGTACTTGGCAATGTACAGGGTGGGCCAAATTCGTGTGGTTTATAGGGTATTTCGGTTATTATGGCAGTTAGAGAAAAACTGACCACGGAGTCCCGAGCTCTATTTTTGAGAAAAGTTCAACCGCGTTGACCAAATTGTGATATTGTTTTTCGATTTCAAGGAGTACGCGATTTTTCGAAATTAG
>JAUIMX010000154.1:0-14750 GCA_033557805.1 Phaenonotum sp. SLE1380
GAGATTCGAACTCGAAGCAGCTGGCAACGCATAGACACCGGTACGAGTACCGATCTCCATACACCACCGGCCGCTCACCATCATTATTTTGATAAGAAATTTTGTTACTAGGAGTTTTAGCATCTATTTCATCTATTTTTTATCACTTCCGCTTAAACCGGAAATGACTATCAACTTTGTTATTCTGAATAGAACACCCTATTACATATTTTGATTCTGCACTGAAATGTAAGGTAATTTTATTTGGACATGTATCTTTTTATACCTCACCGTTTTCGAGATATTGGATGATATTCATTTATTTTGTCAATTACAGACCTATCTTTAAAAAGTTGTATCTTCTTCATTGATCACAATAATACTTCCATATTCTCAGTGAAGTTGAAGAAAGACGTAAAGAGTTGGTACAAATTCAAGTTTTCTTTCTCAATTATACAGGGCCTGCATAAAAAATTTCAAACTTTGAACATTTCAAATATGTACTTAAAACTCACTTTTTTGAAATGGAATACCCGGTATATTTTTCTGTTATCAGATTCCATTTCCAAAAAACTACATATTTCATAGGGGGTGTCTTATACTGAATATTGGCCGTTTTCGAGATAATAAATAGAATATTATTTTTTAATCATTTTTGTCATAGAAAATAACGAGTGTTTCGGAATTTTGACAAATACTCTCTAAATGTGTGAGTAGCTGGAATAATTCGGAAAACTTTTTTCCTAAGTCACTTCCTAAGGAAGATATTACTTACCAAAAATGATTTAGTCTGGGGAAAAACTATTTTCCTGCATCATCTCAAAATGTCATGTATCTTTCTTAAAGAGCAAGTAAGAAACAAAGTTTATAGAAGTATTTTTGCTACTTACACATGTAGCATATGGTGTTGGAATAGTGCTCCGAAATTTGACAACACTCGGTATTTACCGCCGTAAAAAAAATAATAAAAATTCAATATTTTATTTATTATCTCGAAAACGGTCAACATTAATTATAAAACACCTCTTATGAAATATGTAGTTTTTTGAAAATGCAATCTGATAACAGAAAAATATACCGGCTGTTCTATTTGAAAAAAGTGAGTTTCAAGTGTTTGAAATGTTCGAATTTCGAAATTTTTTGTGCAGCCCCTATATAATTTAGAAACAAAAATTGAATTTTTACCATTTCTCTACGTCTTTCTTCAACTTCACTGTGAATATGAAAGTTTTATCATGATCAATAAAGAAGATACGATTTTTTAAACATAGGTCTGCAATTGACGAAACAAATGAACATTATCAAATATCTCGAAAATGGTGAGATATAAAAGCATACATGTTCCAATAATATTACCTTATTTTTCAGTGTAGAATCAAAATATGTAATAATATATAGGATGTTTTATTCAAAATAACAAAGTTGACAGTCATTTTCGGTTTAACCGGGAATGATAAAAAGATAAAAATATTTTATTTTGGAAGATAATATGCTAAAACATCTAATAGCAAAATTTCATTCCAAAATAATGATGGGAAGCCGAAGCCGAAGCCGAAGCTTCGGTCGGACACTAATAAATAGCACTGTATGTAATGAATAATTAAGGAAAATTTTCAATCATGGATGTGCGCAGTGGTGGAGATGGATACAATTATTCAGACCCATTCTTCAACCTTGCATTTTTTTGGTAAATTTCTGCCAAGATTATAATTCCTAGATGTTATAGAAATAAAAAAGTGTTTATTGAAGGTGGTCGTAGATTCATTACTCAATGGTGAAATCATTGATCAATGGTAAAATTATTTATTTTCAAGAAAATTGCTTTAGAACGAAAAGTGATGGGGTTCCCTATAGTCATGAAAAATTATTCTTAATGAAAAAATAAAATTTTCCTTAATTATTTACAACAAAAAGTGCTGTTTGTCAACAATAGCTCATGTGCCAAATAACATGCAGTTGTATCAAACAGTTTCTAAACTATTCAGCAAAAACCAGTTCCAAGACTCCAGCATTGAAACAACGTAGCAACTCAACGATGTTCCAGACACATGTTGATATGAACATTTCTTATTGTTTTTAAACAGGGAATAAGCTGTTGAAGTTAATATTACTCTTTGGTGGAAATCTTTTTCATGATTTTGACTTTGTGACCACTCTGGGCCACAAATCTAATTTTTGCTTCGATAGATATTATTGAAAGCAAAACTTCTTTATAAAGAATACATTTTTCTGGTAGGATGAAGATTTTCATCCATTGACAAAATAAATCATACGTTTATCAAAAAAATGAATTGTGTAATTATTTTTTTAAGACTTGAATAGTTTAATAAATACAGGAAAATCAAACTATTCGAAAAAATTTTTGGAAGAAGGTATTGGTCTGATGAGAGCAAGTTCGAATTGTTAGGACACAAACGGCGATTTAGGATATGGGGAAAACCTAATGAAGCTCTGAAAGAAATAAATATTTAGCAAACTGTAAAACATGGAGCTGGTAGTATCATGGTGTGGAGATGGTTTTCCTGGTATCGGTAATTTAGCACGAATTATAGGCATTATGACAGCAGAGGGATATATCGATGTATTGTCCGAAAATTTGGAAGAATCACTTTTGAAGTTGGGCCTAGAGAATAATTTTATTTTTCTGTAAGATAATGACCCAAAACATACGGCAAAAAAATTCACTGCTTTTTTCAAATCTAACAAAGTGCAATTGCTTGAATGGCCACCACAATCGCCAGATCTAAACCCAAATGAAAATTTGTGAGTTTATTTGGATGGAAAAGTGGATAAAACAAACGCTACAAACAAAACAGTATACTATGAAATACTACAGAAGGCATGGGAAGAAATTGACCCAGACTATTTTAAGAAAATTAGTCGACTCGAGGCGGTAGTAAAAGCATAAGGTGGTCACACTAAGTACTAAATATCATTAAATTTAATTTTATTTGTTTGCTATTTGTTTGTTCTAGAAGTGTATGGATTAATTTGACCAGGTGAAAAACGTTGAGAAATTGAACAAAAACGGGGTAGTCTTAATGATTTTCCTGTACTTAATAACCTATTTGCTTGTTGTACATAAAGTTAATCTAATAACTTCAATTTTTTGACAGGTGTATGATTTATTTTGTCCACCACTATAGGCCACCCTATCTCTAGACACACTGTATGTAAATCATAGTCTAAAGTACCAAAAAGTCCAATACATATCGGTCATTCACATCATACGGACATGGTGATGCGTTCTTGTTACTGAACCTGTAGAAAAACTAAACTACAATTCTAAATCACCGCAGACATGTAGGCGGAACCAACATACATTGCAGATCTGGTCCCCACAATACAAATAAAAAACAGTAACAAAAAATTAAGTTTATAAATTGATATTTCACAAGCATTTGAAGGAAAAATCTTATCCTATTTCTTCTTATTGAAGAACGTCTTAATATTTTTGTTGCTAACTCCCAATTTTTCACTTGAAATACCAAAAACGATGTCAAAATAGATAAAGTTACTCGAACATATTCACGAACGATTATGTAAGCTATTTTTGTGGAATGACGCCACAGCACAAATATTTTCTTTGATAGCAAATAACAAATAATAATACATCATTCATCACAATTATTTACCAATTACCGTTACGGTAAAAAGAATGAAACAGGTGTCATAAGGTTTTCTAAATACAATTGAAAACTGATATCATTCAATATAATGAATTATAAACTTCATAACTATTCTTACCCAAAATAAGCATACATTGCATTTCATAAAAAAATAAATGAGTTAAACAGTTTTTAAACTATTATCGTTACTTGTACGTGCCTATTTTTATGCGTGACTAAACATAAAGATAGACAAAATCCCATTAAGCGAACTAAAGTTATTCTACCTTTTTTCAATATTTGATTCTAGAGACTTGAGAATGCTTGAAAGAGTAAAAAAATTTTGCATAAACTATCGCAAATAAGAAAACATTTCTGTAGTGTTTGACTATTGAGAACTACTTAGAATTGATTTCACAATTTAAAAAATCAGAACTCACGCTAATGATTCCAATTGTTTATTGACGCCATCACTTTTGACAACTGCTCCTTTAGGAAGGGTCGAAAGTGCTTCGTTCGCTTTATTGTGGTATGCACCCAGGAGCCCTCTATACGTATTATAGACCAATTTCTTGACGTTAGGGTCGTTTTTCAGTGGTTGTTCCTTGTCATCGATGATTGGCACTACTGTTTTTATCGTTGCTTCATCGTTGGATAGTTTAAGTGTTCTATTTCCATTTTTAGCTCCATTGAATATGTTGGAATCGGCATGGCCTTGGAGGAATTTTGGAACTGGTGGTTTGTTTACAGTTTTGATATCCACTGTGAGAGGTTTGGGTGATTGTAGAGGCGGTTTTGGAGAAGATGGGACGGTTGGTTGCTCTGGTTTGCAGTAGCATCTCAAGGAGTTAGATCTTAAGAACCCAGGAGTTGAATTGTTTGAATTATTGGTGGAGAACGTTGGTGATGGAGCTCTAACTGTGGACGACAATTGAATTTGCTGTTTTTCACCCTCGATGAATTTAGAACTTGGGCTCTCTTCCGCTGGAGCTTTATTAAATTTGGAAGATCTACGTTTCAACTCCTCGATCACAGAATCTTTAGCAGATAATTTTGGGGGGAGAGTCGAGAATTTTTGAGCATTGTTACAACCGGAAGACTCAAGTGAGGCGGATTTTGGAACGTTGGTTTTCACAAAGTTTTGTGAGGTTACGTTGCAAGTTGGCATTTTTGGGGGTGGTGGGATATTCCCTGATGGCATTGCGGGGGGTGGGGGTGGAGGTGTCGGCATCATTGGAACAGATGAAGTAGGAATTGGAGGTGGAGACACAACTTCTTCTTTAACCTCCATCGTTACGAAAGAATTTTGAAAATTATTTTCAGTTTCAGGTGCCCTGTCTAAGACATCAACGCTCTTGCCGTTTGGTACACCATTCGAACTGCTAAAAGCTTCGAACAATTTTTGCTTGTTTTCATTAAAATTTTGCTGTTTACCGTTTGATTTTATTTCTTGTTTGAAATTGAAGTGTTCTTCTTCTTGCTGCTTATTTCCATTGGCCAAGAAAGAATTAGTTTTAGCTAGTATTGATGGACTTTTTGGGTGAAGCGCTGGTTTTTTGTTTTGGGTCGCTGCTTCTTGCGTAGAAAATTTATTGAAACTCTGTTTGAATGTTGAAATGGAACTTGGTGAATTTGAAGCGGGTTTATTTACATTATTGACTATGAAAGTTTTCTTCACCTCAGGATAGTTTTTCTCGCCTTCGTTCTCATTCACTTGTATAAAAATTTCACTTCGAACTGTTTTGGGTTCACTGTGTTCGTTTTGTTCTTTATTTAACTTCACAGGGGCGTACTTTTTCTCGTTGATATTTTTCATATAAGCGCTGAAACCTTTCGGAGTGGATGCTGAAATAGTTGCACCGCTTATCTCCGATTGCACTGAACCAGTAGAAAACCCGCTGTCTGTCGAGGAAATACTTTCTTGATCATCTTTATTTGGACTGTTCTTATCTGTGTAACTTTGGAGATATGAGGTGTAGTCCTTGTACGTCACTTTTGATTTCACAACCGTTGTTTTTGTGGTGCTTTGGGCACGATTTTCGAAATTCCTCATTGTTATTGTTGGCGAAAACTAGACCAGTTCAAAGAAATTCCTCAAACATCACACTTTGTTTACGTTGTTTTTATTCGAGTTTGCTGCAGTCAAGCACGTACAACAGCGTGTTTTCGAATGATAGTGAAACTGAAATCGGTTTCGGTCATTTAGAGTACTGGAGACTCCGGGTAGGACTGTAGGTTCCAGTGGCCAGTCGGGTAGACGTATTCCAATATCACTGTGGTGGGGTCCTGGCTCAGACCAGTCTGGCGCGCTGTGCGATCACTTATGAGTTCAAATATTATCAACAATGCGTTTTAGCTTGCATACACATTCGAATTGCATCCACTCGGATAATTTGCAGCGAGAAAACGAAGCCAGCGCGGATAGATTATTTCACTGTCATTACTTTTAGAACAAAAAGGCATTAAATATACGCCTGATAATACATACGATAAGATAATTTAAAGATTCACGATTACTTTAATCGATGTAAATAAAACTAAACTGGATCGGAAATATGTGTTTTAATTATTTAAATAATATTTACGAATTATGCACTTTCTCGGTTAGTATTATTATTAAAATTATAATGAAAAGACCTGAAAAGACTGATCTAGGGGAAGGGGCCAATATTTCGCATCCATGAGTTTTTGAGCTATATATAGAATTATATCCCTTCAGTGTTGTAGAAGCATAAACTTCAATAATACCTCTATAGTAGAATTTTCATTATAGAATGGTGTAAATTTGCTGAAATATTTTCCCAATTTTTAAATAATAATAATATTCACTAAAACCTACAGTTTTTGAAAATGTGTTATTAATTTTATCTCCCTTATTTCCCTAGGGATAATCGGGATAGGCAACTTGATGAGGAAGTTTCTCAAAGAAATGATATTCTGAACCTAGGAACAAATCAAGTTATTTTAGTTTCTGGTAGATGAAATTGATCAAAAAGGCAAGTCATATAGAAATGCCTTTGCATGACATCAAATATCGAAAAATTAAACAAATTGGCAAGGAGTACATTGCAAAATTGATTAAAGATTTAAATGAAATGTTAGAAATGACAAAACTTCATACTTTCATTTTGATAAATATAATATTGAATTTCTGCAATGTACACTGTAAAATCGATTAAAAATTTAGGTGAGTAGTTGAAAAATTCAAATTTCATATCTATTCTAGAAATATAATACAGTATTATGTTTTTTTTTCAACTTCACGCTTTATTCTTCAATTATTTTCTAATATACTCCTTATTAGTATATTCAATTCATCAATTTTTATCGTCATCCAAATGCATTTAACGCTAGTTTGAAAATCAACCAAAAGAAAGTCTTTTATGTTTATTAATAAATTATTACATCTCTGAATCTATTGTAACCGTTACTTTTTTAAAACTTCCCTCATCAATCAGCAAAGGTCATTCTACTTGTTTTCTTATTTGATTCTAATATTCACTAAAAAAAATTCAAAAAACGAAAAATTACAAGCGTTCAAAATAAACTTAATATTAATTAAATTATAAAGGACTTTAACAAATTTATACATAACAACATTTATAAACAATATTTGACAAAATGAATGAGAGGAATGAAAATGTCAAGACGACAGTCTATTACTTGTTAATTCTGATGGAATGTGTCGAGCCATTATCGAAAATGTACAATTTAAACTCTGATGAGATATGGAGATTATTGGATATTTCGACGTTTGGTATTTACTACATTAGTACTACATTGAGTGGAATTTTTCAGATCCAGTATGCCCGGTTTAGTGTTAAACCCAGGGGTACACATTCCACACTGTTATAATCGGTGAAAACAAAGTATCTCAAGATCTCAGTTTAGGCACATTTTTATACATATCTGAGTTTTGCATCTTTAACTTACAATAATATTTCCCATAACTGATGGTTCACTGAATATCTCATGCTAAAGCGATGAGAAAGAATACACGGAGAGAAATATTTCTTTGATTCAAGAATATTTCATATTGGTCAAGACAATAATATTCTTGTATATACACAAGACTATCGTTGTTTTGGATGAAGAATATTATTTTCTAGAATGAAGACATACATAATCTTAAATAAAAAAAAGTAATTCTTGACATAAAATTATTATCCTTGCTACAAAGAAATAAATACTTAACACAATATTTTATATTCTTATTTCAAGAATTTCTACTTCACGATTCAAATATTATTCTCAAATTAAGAATAGCAAATTCTCGAATTAATGATAGTATTACTTTGAAAGAGGTATAATTTACTGAAATCAAGATTTATATACAGTGAGCGCCTAAAGTATGGAATAAAAATAATTACTCTTCAATTTCTACGCTATTTTCAAAATTCTCGAACAGGTCGATTTTTATTTTCAATTTTACAGTTTTTTTCAAAAAGTTTGATTTTATTTGTTTCAACCCCCCACCCCCTACAAACTACCCCTAAATATTTTTAAATAGGAAGGGTAGGTTTGTTGTATATCATTTGAAAGGTATTCAAATTACCTATTGAACGAAGTATTTATTTCCAAATTCTGACTCAGGGTTTTAGAGATATTCAATTTTCAATTTTATCATGATATCGGGTTGAAAATGTGGAATAAACTCAATGACATGCTTATTTTTCATTTTTACCAAAAAATCTCGAACAGGTCGATTTTAAATCTTAATTTTACGCAATTTTTTCGAAAAAATTATTTTTTTTTTTGTATCAACCACTCACCCCCTATAAACTACCCTTAATTTTTTTTAATGGGAAGGGTAGCTTTGTTGCATATCATATGAGAGACAATCAAAATACTAATTCAATGACGTATTCATTTTTGTATTTTGATAATTAATTTTGATGATATTGATTTTTCAAGTTATGAATAAATCCCTATTTTGAAAATGAAAAAAATCATTATCACAAAAAATAATCATCAGAATACAAAAATGAATACATCATTGAATTGGTACTGTGATTGTCTTTCATATTGTATACAACAAAGCTATCCTTCCCATTAAAAAAATTAGGGGTAGTTTATAGGGGGTGATTGATTGATATAAAAAAAAATAATTTCCTCGAAAAAATTATGTAGAATCAAAATTAAAAATCGACCTGTTCGAGATTTTTTGGTAAAAATGGAAAATAAGCATGTCATTGTGTTTATTCCACATTTTCAACATTGATATCATGATAAAATTAAAAATTGAATATCTCAAAAACCCTCAGCAACAAACCTACCCTTTCTACTTAAAAATATTTAGGGGTAGTTTGTAGGGGGTGGGAGGTTGAAACAAAAAAATCACACTTTTTGAAAAAAAACTGTAAAATTGAAAATAAGAATCGACCTGTTCCAGAATTTTGAAAATAGCGTAGAAATTGAAGAGTAATTATTTTTATTCCATACTTTAGGCGCTCACTGTATTTTTGTTCCAAAAATATCAAATACTCACAACAAGAGCACTTTCGCAATATATACTTAGAATAAGATAAAGATTATTATTATGAATTGTAACTCATCAAATTTCTCCCCTCGAAAACAGTAACATTTTATTTGAATAATTTTTTCATATTCTACTTATTCTTCAAGATAATCAGTTGTCTCAAGTTGAAAAAATCACCCTAATATCACTATAATAATGCTTAATTTCAAAAATGTCCATGAATTCTCCAAAAACGTTGAAATATTATAATAAGTATATTGTTATTCTTGTTTTAAGATATCGTTAAACTAATTTCAAACTTAACAACTTTTGACTCGACACTATCCGTATTTATATCAAGTTTTGCATTGTATTATTTTAAGAAATTCATATTTTATTGACAAGAATTCCTCTAATCTTATTTTAAAGATATATAATTTAATTTTTAAAATGCCAATGCATGTTTCAAGAATGTTAAAATCTAATAATGAAAATATTCATATAATAATTGATATTTTTATTTCGAAATTTTTCTTACTTGATTCAACACTCTTTGCTTTATATCAAGAATTAAAATTATTTTGTATAAAGAATATTATATTTTTATTACAAAAATTCATATAAGGCTTGTTCCATCAACGTGTTTCAAGTACCTTCTGACATGAAAGTCGGTACACAATCAATGCTTTTGTGATATATCTTTGTTAATATTTTGTACAAATTTGTTTTCCTCAACTATATACTATATACATTTTTCAAATCGATCTTCAGAGTCGCAATTGCAAAGAAGATCGAAATAATTCTATAAAATATTCACTGTGTAAGGGACTTTTATGTCAGAAGCTACTTGAAACACGTTGATGTAACAAACCTATAATCTCACATTGAAGAAATATTTTTGAGCGAAGTATTTATACCTTTGATTCAAGACTATATTTTCAAGAATATATCAATTCTTGATTCGAGAATAGACTTCTCTCAGTGTATATTTCTCTATCCATTGTAAATTTCATGTACTTTATAGAAATTAAGAAGTTAAAAACCCAAGAATACTTCATTTAAAGTATTTTTCTCATAATATACATAAATGTACAAACACGTCACTTACTCATCAATCAAAGCCTTGAATTTACATACCTGAAACAAAAGAAAACTGTTAATTTTATTGTTTTGGTGCCGAAACTTGATTCTTGAATTTGATTATTAAGTAAGGATGACCTTTTGTGGGTATTATCGGCAAATAAAACACTAGTTTTGATTACTTGACGTTTCGAAATCTATTTCTTTATCAATTTGTACTTCTCCTAGGAGATACAGTCATATCGGTGTAAATTTTATGCTAGCTTCAAACGGAGGCCCAAGTGTCAATTGATAAATGGCCATTCAATTCAAAAGAAAACTGTAGTTAGTATCACTTTAATAATTATACCATAATTAATAAATATTAATACTTTCTTTAAAAAAAAAAAAATAGCTAAATATTAACACCACAAATACAAACTCGGATGATACTACGCACTTTTGATTTTACAATAAGATATCACTTTATATTTTCACTCATATGCTAAAATACTGCGATATTGTACGGGTTTATGATTTCATAAATTAAGAAATTATAAATGAAATATTCCAAACGTGATTACATCTAGTAATCCTGTACTTCAACAATTCATCATTTTAGAAAAAATCAATTAACAAATTTAATAGCCTTGTTTACTGCAGCAATAACAAATAATTCAATTGTTTTTCGTTTTCATTGTCATGGCTCAAAATTTGATTGAACATAAATAATGCAAGAGTTATGTTGGAAGAAATATTTTCCGCAACACCTATAAAAAGCAATATCTTCCTTGAAAATTTTTGTTCATACATTCACTTGAATGAACCCATTAAAATGTATTGCCAGAGGTGCATCCAAATTTTCACAATATTTTGTATAAAAATTTCGTAACATTTTCACTTGAAAATATTGAATTATATTATCACCACACTACACCACCACGTAAGGCCTCATGATCCTCTCAATCGCATGAAATTGTAGTGAAAAAATGTTTTTGAATTTTCACAAATTATTTCTTGGCTTATCTTTTAAACTTTTATTCGTTAAATGATGTGCATTGCAAATTTCACCTTACAAGTAAAAGTTTCGAAAAGAATCATACAATTTAAAACGCGAAAGTTTCTCCGTTTTAAAATTATTAATAATATACCATTGTTTATTATAAATTATTCAAACAAAATCAAAGATTAATATGTCTTATACTTTTCTTTTGCCAAATGTATGCAATAGTAAAGACATTAATAATATTAATTGACAGTTATTGAAATAATTAATATTTACTCATGTTTCCATATTACTTGTTGGTTAGTACACTTACGAAAATTCCCAATTCTGATATACGAGTTGAATTAGGTATGCATGATTTATAGTAATTTTATTATGTAAATGGTAAATAATTCATTTGCGGTAGAACATTATGATTTGGAAATAGTCAAAGGTTGACACTTATATCATTGAGTTTTTAAAAACAGAAAGTATTTACTCACATGTAGTTTTGGTATAGAATATTTCACTGTACCCGATTGTACATTTCAACTTGCATATTATAGCGAATATTAATTGTACATGGGAATAATTGTTTTCAGAAGTGTAGAATTTGTAAATTTATAAATTACGTATATCAATTCCTACCTGGTTCAAACCCCAGGTAAAGTGTTCCTTTATTTATAATAAATTCACGCATTGTCAGGATAAGAACTGTAGGTTAGTATAGATTTAGAAAAGCGTCCAATAAGCCTAAGAGGGAGGAAGGAGTGGCGCTATATAAATCGAAAAAAAAAATTTCATATCCACAAAATCTTTTGAATCTTTGACATTTTTCCTGAATATTTGAAGTAATCAACCAAGGCATGCCTTAGCCAGGACAGTCACAGAAAAAAACATCCAACCCCCTCGGAAATCGAACCCATGTCCTCTACATTGTCAAACTTTGACCTTTATCACTGAGCTATAAAAGTCGTCGTCTTCAGAATTAATGTCAAAAATATCAAATAGATATATAGATATAGAAAATAGAAAAACATTTAACTTCTTGCTTTTGTCACAATTCGGATCTTATTTGTTGGATCTCCTATTCATTATACAGGGTAGAATTCAAAAGGTGTTCACCACAGTAATTTCTTTTGGTATTAGCAGTGAAATGGTTAATTTATAGGTGATATACGGTGAATGCAGGAAGTCACTCGTTTTTAATATTCTTAAGACGGTGGCGTGAATGATATCAATTTCTGCCTCTACAAGATTTGATAGGAAATGATTGTACGGTCATAGAAAAATTAAAATGAACACTTGTATCTCGAATCACGCAGAGCGAGATAAAATAAATGCAGTTATTACCGTGAGTGTTACGCATCTTCCTCTGGTTGAAGGTTTTACTTTGTAATTTGTCCATGACAGTACAAGTACAAGTATATTAACAATAAATGAACTATTTCACTGCGTGTGAACATTCTCACTGTTCACAGTTGATCGCACTAAACTACTTATTAGCCAAATTATTGATCTTATATGTCAGAGCTCCTTAACTAGTTGAAAGTTGTAGATATAATTGGGAAAACGTCATAAAAATGTCATCAATGAGAATAAGATTATTGTTTTTATTTGCAGTCACCCTGTATAGCCTTCGCAGATTCTTTATTATCCCAAAAACTTGTTGAGAAAAGGAGCTCGACACTACGGTCAAAAATGATGATGCATCCACATAGTTTAAAACAATACCTAACAGAATGGTCAAACAAATTCCAAGACTTGCAACAAATCTGTCCAGACTAGCCAAGAATCCGAAGAAAGATAAGATAAATAACCAGACATAAATATACCTTAGACACCTTAACATTACCTCCTTTGGGAGGTCCACCAAAATGTGTACCCACGCAGACAAATAATGCTTAGTGGATTCATATCGTTGTTCTAAAGAGTTCTCATAGCAATAAAAGTGTACATTTTACAATATTGCCTCGGGAGACGCTCCCAATGTATGTTTAACCATAGGAAATTTGACAGATTACTCCCAAAATGTGAATAGTTGCTGATTTTGCAAATACAGGTACAATTAGTTGCATATCTTGATCGATATTTCGTCCTAACAGACTCATTAGTGCAACGGCTCGATTAATAAGTTAATTAGATGATGGGTATTTTTGTAGTAGTCTTGCTTTCAGTTAGATTTATTTGTCTTCTATTTCGTTTCGAAGTGTAATCTATGATAAGTGATACGTCTAAAGATTTTTTGTAACATCAAAGATTAATCTTAAGTCCTCACAAACTAATCTCCCAAAAATTCACAAAGGTCTTTCGCAAACAAAAAAACTATCTTCAAAAAAAAAACTCGCAGTAATAAATATCCAAAGTTTTGACATCATTCGAGTAAACTTCTAGGTTGTTCACACGAGGTGCTAAAGTTAAATCCACCAAAATTTATCAAATTCCAAAGCATCTCCGAAGGTTGCCCTCAAAGCTAACCAAATTAAACATTTTACTGTAACTATAAAATACGAACTGGAAGGGTAAACATACTGTTGGCAAAAACACTCGTCCTCACTCAACTTTTTCATTAAGTTGTCAAACAGTGACCCAACCGTTTCTATGACTAATCCAGCATACGCACTTATTTTTAAATTGCTTTAAGACGGTTACATTTAAATTCAAACGTTTTTTCACGAACCCATTTTACTTATTTTGTAATTATAGTTCCTAATACAAAAAGTTTGAAACCTTCCGTAGAGGTTCAATTGTTTTGCACTCATGTATGTCAAAAATATGCCTTTATTGCAAAATAAAATTCGCGTAGAGAAAATAAATCAATTTTAGTCATAAAATTCTTACAACAATGTTTGCTCAAAAATTATAGGCCATAAAAGTCAATTTTGATACATTATTTTGTTGGAACGTCCCTACAAATAGCTGTCTGATTATGATGAAATTTAGTGATCTCATTAAAATACAAGTTGATTTTTTCATGCTCCCTAGTACCTATATGAAATTCAGCATCAATTGAAAAATAGAGAAACGATTGACCGGGGAATGACTTGTTTTCAATGTTAAATGGTTAAATTTTTGTCGTTTTTGAGACATGACATGAAGTTATATATTTTTATGATTTCATGAATTAAGAAATTGTAGCTGAAATATTCAAAATGTGATTGCATTTAGTATTCCAGTAATACAATAATTTACAACAATCGCAGTATTGAAACGGTTAAACAGGAGAGACTTGTCGTTGTGAATGTTAAATTGTTGTCATATTTGAGGTATAAGATGAACATTTTTTTTAATACAAATCATAAATGTCTGTCAACTCATCCACTTTGGTATTTTTTATTTCCAATAGTACATTCACTGCCAAGAATTCAAACCTCATCGTTCATTTGTTCCCAATATAATGTTCATAACTATTGCATTCACGAACATGCGTGTAGCTTCAGATGGCGGGATAAATATTAGATGAGCTAGACGAAAGTGACGTTTATGTAAGTGGCATGTTATTTATAATTTAATTTATATACAGTAGTGGGCATAATGATTGCAACAAATGTATTATTTGAAAAATAGAGACAATATACAACTTGAATTAAAAGCATTTAACAGCGCAATACTAGCATCCCTCAAACCACTCCGACGTCACATAAATAAAATCGAAAATATG
>JAUIMX010000155.1:0-14741 GCA_033557805.1 Phaenonotum sp. SLE1380
CCGCGTATCCAATGGCAATGATAAAAGATGCATGAATTCCTTATAGATGGAAGTAAGGAACTAGGTACTTGGATAAATTCTTTTACATATTGTCACTTTAGAAGCACTGTATGTACTGAATTTCATTTCAAAAGTTTTATAAATAAAAAAAAAATAAATGGGGTGAGCAGGTCTCGAAACTCACCCTGTATAGACCTAATTTTTCGAGATTAACACTGTTACGGTGTGTGAACAATATTTACATAAAAATAATTGATTTTTATGCCTTGAAAATCCCAAGAATACATGACACATTATTCTAAAATTTACTAACAATATCAGGGTAATGCTATGAATAGTAGATAAGTTATGGCATCTTAACTATGTGAGATTGGAAAAAGAACACATTTGATTAAATATAAAAATATTTTATTTCGAAACGAAAGATGCAACAAGTCCCAATATAATGTTTTTGCAATGAAATAATTGTCCATATGTTCAATGTCATAACCGTCGTTCAAAACAAATTTGAAACTGAAACCAATTACATATAATGTTTCCATCTAACACATTTGCAAGTTTGCAATTGAACTTACGTAAAAATCTATGATAGTTCACAGTTGGAAAACTTTTTAGTTCCGGATAAATATTGATAAATATGATTTGAATGAAAAAAATGGTCTAGTAGTAGTTATCAATTTTTGAAAAAAAAGCGATTATATGATTCCGACTTGGTCTCTCATCGCAGACCTGTTTGTTTATTAAGTCGCACATGACAAAAATAATGGCAATAAAATTAATTAGCAATTATCAGTAACAGATTAGAATTTGGATTGAAATTGTATAATTCACATGTATACTAATAAAAATTGATAACGTAAGAGACTATTTTTGATGGTCTCTACATGCGACAGAAAAAGTTGCTTAAATAAATTAAGAAAATTCACGAGACCAGTTGTCCATTCACTTCCAATGCAGTAATGTTATTATGAGAATAAGCGAAACTCCGCTTTGAAATTTAATTTGATTAGCTTGATGTTTTTATTTCCGCAGACTCAGTGCAACGTATGTTCTCAGAAAAAAATAATTATGAAAAAAATATATTGCGAGTTTTCCCTTTTTCGTGGAATATTGTGGAAATCGATCTGTGTTTTCGTAGTACGTGTGGTACAGTTAACGTTCATGTCCATCACAAAATGTATAAAAATACGTACATAGTGAGTCAAAATGATTGACCGACGTTCAAATTTTTCGCCAAGGGATAAAATTTTTATTGTTGGCATTAGTGTTGGTCAAATTTCACCAATAGCTGTCATTCTAGATAGGTTGGGTCCAAATATATGATGAATTTCAAATATTTAATTAGGGTTCTTTTGGACTCAAAAATCCAATTACATAGTTATCTATCGATTATCCATTTCTTTTGTTGCTAAATGAGAAGATATTTATACAATATATTTGTGTTTCAAGAAAAATAACAAACTTACAAATGTTAGGACCGCCACTGATGTTTGGTTACTAACCCTGATTTTAACTTGATAGAGTAAAATCCCTAACTTTTTCAAGCGGGAAATTCAAACGTCGGTCAATCATTTTGGCTCACTATGTATATCTATGAATTCTATCAATGCTAATAACAAACCAATGTTATAAATTAAAACATAACATGATTTACAGTAAATGGTGTCAGTGAAATACACACCAAAAAACAGCAACAAAACTATAGCGCCGCGCATCTGAGTCACTACGGAACTTTTGACAATAATATGTAAAGGCATAATCCATACACATAACAATGTGGGAACATTTACTAGAGGAATAAAAGGGGTATGTACAGGGTGAATCCGAATTATATTCTGAAAATTTAACTGCTTATTGAGCACATAATTACAATACGTTATGAAAATGTTACAACATTGTGACATTTTAGAAATGGAAACCATATGCATGCCAAAGCATGAAGTGTAGTCTTTCATATTACCTAGATCAACTAGAAATTGTAAATATTGTATTGATAGATGTCTGGAATTAATACAATTTTTTTTTGGGAAAAGAAGTTTCTATTACATTCCACAAGTTAAAATCGATAGAATCTAAAATGGGGTATTTCACGTAATTCTTACAAGAGGAACTTTTTTGCATTAAGTGAGCCAAAGAACGTAATTATTGAAAAATAAATTGAAATAATTGAAACTGGATGACTTCAGTGAAATATTCCTCGGTCACAAGATGTAGCATGTGAATAGAAATGAATTCATCAAATTTGATTCGAAGAGCTTCAATTGTTGCGAATCTATGTGAAAATAAATATTTTCAGGGTCGTCCTTTTGAAGGGTCGTACCTAAAAAAAAAACGGAGCATTTGAGGACATATGTTCATAGAGATATTTCATATTATTTTGGGACGAGCAATCACCCTTAGAAATATTCGACCATAGTTTAGATTCACCCTGTATGGTGTGTAGACTTTAATGAATGAAGCAAATTTTCGATAGGACATATTCTTTACACTTAACTATACGCTTGATAAGATTCCAGAACATGCTGTCAACTTGAGGTCACACTATTCCTACTAGACATAATCATTATCCGAACACAGGGCGATTTGCAGTTGCCATAGCACTAGCACATCTTCCAAATTGAATTTATTCTGTATGTTCTCGAAAAAAATAATAAGAAACTTTTGTGGGAAACTTGAAGTAGAGATAAAAGTTATCAAAATCAGAGCCTTGAGAAATTTATCATAACAACAGGACCTATTTGCTCACTTTTCTTTCAAAATTTATGTATTTTATATTCGAGGCATGTTGTCGTCGACTTACATGAACATATTATCATATCGAACGGACGGGAAATTTACATGTTCCCAAAATGGCAAATGAAAAACGGTTCTCTCGAAGAAGCGCTTAAATATTTCCGTGCGTTTGCTTCATAAATCGAATATGTAAAAAGGGCTCTGTGTTTATTCAGTCCGATGTATTTCATAGTAGATCTTTATAATAATCCAAAATGTATATCATTTCAAAACTCAATTTCCGTGTTTTCATTCTGCTTAAAATTTAATTGTAATCTCAGTTATGCATACTTATTTCACATTTCAATATCAGGAGGGTTTGATCAAATTCATAAGGGTGGTAAGACAAACTGTATATTCATTTACCGTTTTCATGTGAATTTTCGAGAGACTAATCTTGTAATTATTCATACTTGAAAATTAGGTTGCTACTATCAATGTCTATTGCGTTCTAATATCTAAAACCCAACCAGCGTTATTTAATTCTTCAATTTAGCAAATTGACGTTGGTAATGGTAACTAGTGTGTGAATGAAATCAATAAATATTAACTTTTTTTTAAATTTTTTGAGCTCTTGAAGCGCGTAATGCTATCTTCTTGGTCTAGTGTATATTTGAAAGTACTTCTTTAACTTTATTTCAATACTATTCGGGGTGATTAAAAGTGATATTTTTTTTGTAAAATTTGAAATAAAAATTGTTTTTCAAATATTTATATGAGTATTCGATTATCTACAATTTTTTATTATTATTACTGAAATCAGATACTCTTAATATTGGTTATATATTATTATATAATTTTTTTCTTTCTTGTACCTATACAGAGATCAAACCTTTTAATATTTGAGATAATTTTTACTCAAAATATTATCATATTTGTTTTATTAAGATAGGTATCCTTTTTTCAGTTACATGTATTTGAATTAAATTTGATATTAATGTTTTCCGAAATGTGTCTTTCCTTATAATTTCTTATAATTTCTATATGTAAAATTTTTATTTCATTAAAACTGAACTTATGATTTTTTGTTCCATACATAAATAACGTTGTATAGACTTACACTATGAAAAATACTTTCACATCTCTAGAAAGGTATTTTTCTGAGGAATTCATTCGAATGCAACTCATACGACTTCCTCAATACAATTGGGATAGTTAACCCTACTTCCGGTTAAACCGGAAGCACATTATTCATGAAAATTTCCCCCTCCGAGTTACACAGGAGGCATATTTGGGACATTTTCTCATTGTATTTTGTGCTCCAGTTCATATTTCTTTTCATAATGAAAAGTAATGCACAGTATAGCGTGGACATTATCGACCTTGAAATGATGTATTGTATTTTGTCCATATAAAAACGTATACACACTAAATTCATACGAAGAAATTGTAGTTGTATTATTATTATTATTATTATTATTATTTATTTTACGTCGACTTACTTCCACAATTAGTTTATGAGCGTTCTTTGTAGAAGTTGGTGTTTCGTGGAAAGCCATTGAGTACGATCGAATCTTATGATTTAAAAAGCGTTTTATCACCTTTACCGCAATGTTTATATCACTGTTTTGCACCAGTTATATGTATACATCCTAAATTCAATTTACTCCACCTTAAAATACCAAAACTAGATCAATTGATATTTTAACTCATCCCCTGTAATCGACGTGAATCAGGTCACATTTCCGTGCGTTTAATTTGATTTTAACTATCTTTATCCGTCGATTGAAAGTGTTGTGCAATAAGGTTTTTTAGGAAAAAAACTTTTTCTCAAGAAGTCTCAAATAAATTCCTTATTTCATAATGTAAATACTATTCACAATATTCCAGTTTTTACACCAGGAGGTCTTGACGATACACTTGAAATCATTGAACTATAAAAGTATAGTTCATTAATCAGCGCCCAGTTCAAGTTTTTGTTGGCCAGGTTCATAACTAGTTATTTCTAGAAGTTAATTAATTAAAACACTCTTTCAAGTCTTCGCTTTTTCCTATTGAGAATAAATATAAATGAAACCAAGTCGAGAAAGAAAACGAAGCTTAGGTTGAATTTTTTGAACTATGAAAAATTCACGAAAATTAATCATTACTATTACTATTGTTGGGATTTTAAATGGAATTGTCTATATTTATTATAAATAGGCATTTTTATAGCCCTGTCATGATGCTTGAATTTTGCCATTGACACGTGTCAATAACTGTAAAACATTTTCTGTGTATTTCGCGGTATCCATCTTGTTTATAGATTTACAACTACATCGACGCAACGCGATGTAGTGGTAATCTTTTTGCTGTAGTAAAAGCACACCACTTGGAGATTTGTTCAACTTCCAACACAGCTGATTAATGAATACATATTCGTGCTGACTATAAAGATCGTTTTGTTTGGTGAGGATTTATTTCCTTCAGATGTTTCTTGTGTGTCGTTTTCAGTTCACTCACTGAATATGTATCATTATTTTTGACTGACAAACTAATCCTTTGAAACGCTATTGCATCAACTTTTAGTTTCAATTATTTCACCTGTTTTTACGATTGAATTTCCTGTTTTTTATTTCTGAAGTTTTGGTTCCTTAATAAGATCATAGAATTGAAATATCTCCTCAAATCAGTGACTTGGCTGGTGAGCTTTTCAAGCCAATAGTAAATAATAGAGTTGAATAAACAAAGTCATCGACTAAAATATCAAATTTGCTTCAGGTCTTGAAATACAACAGACTTCTCTACTCTGATGTGGCTATGGGTGGTCAATTGTTTTGATGAAAAGATGGTGTCGAGCTACGAAGTCAAACGTCATCAACCATGTAGCAAATGTTTGCAGTCTTCAGTTACTGTCACTAACGGTCATGAATTTTGAGCTATGCAATTGGGAAAAGCAGTCGGAATCGATCGTATTTTCAATCGATTTGACATTTGGTCGAACATCAATATAGTAACTCCTAAATTCGAAGAGCATTGGTGTCTATAACAATTTCTTTTCATCGTTCACCCTATTTAATATAGAGGATAGAACACTGGTGCGCCGGTCTCAGATAGCTCAGTAAATACAGAAAAATAATTCAAATGAAAGTTGCGTCTATGGATCTAATGCATATTTTAAAATTAGTTAGGACTGTACAGGGTGTTAAAAAAAAGTGTGACATCAGAAAATGTCATCTTCTCAAATTAAAATGGTACAATTTTATTGTATATTCGGAACGTACTATTGAAAATAATGGTAGTTTGTCAACCTATATGACTACCTAAACTGAACGGTTGAAGAGTTATTCGGCATTTTTTGAAAATTTTGACGATTGCATGAGAAATCAAAAAAATTCACTGTTGATACACTATTTTATACAAAGACGTGAAAATTAGTACCTAATTACAAAAATCCTTGGTTTTTACCAAAGTCTTCGAATTTTTAAAAAATAGTGTATAGGGGTAGTGCAATTAGTTTTTGACTACTTGATTTTTTCAAATGGAATGGCATATTTTTTATTGCATATCTTGAAACTATATGAAAAAATAGTTCGAAAACTACATGTACTTGTTAATGTTGCGAGTTTAAAAAAAATTGGTTTTTTTCGTGGTTTAGGCGTCCATAAGTAACAGACGGACAGAAGATGGACAGACAGACAGACATACATTCATTCTCATTTACATAGATAGTATAATAACAGTGAATTTTTTCGATTTCTCATGCAATCGTCAAAATTTTCCAAAAATGCCGAATAACTCTTTAAGTGTTTAGTTTAGGTTATGTGGTTTGACAAACTACCATTATTATTAAATATTGTCGCTTGCAAGGCAAAGTAGCGTAAGCGCTATTTCGCACGAAAGCATGTTTTACCTTTATTTCAATCGTCACATTGAGCCCGATGAATTCATATAAATATCCTAATCCCCAAAAGATTCTGAATTATTAAAAAATTGATTTGAAAATTACCAATCGTAACCACCACTCCCAGTAAAAAATGCGGAAGCTCAATTTTATTTCTTCTGTATGCTTGGCAAAATGTCACTTACGCTACTTTTCCGAAGTCACACTTTTATGAACACCCTGTATATTCCTAACTAATTTTAAAATATGCATACGTCCAAAGACACAACTCTCATTTGAATTGTTGTATTTTTCTTGGTACATTATATTTACTGAACTATCTCAGACCGGCGCACTAGTCTGCTACCTTGTATAAACAAAATATAGGACAATATAGCAATAAAAGAGAATTTGCACATTACTTTTTCAATTTCTAAAGTTACCATATTAATCACCTTTGGTAATTTTGGTTTCTTGGTCTCTTTTCTATTAGTAATGTTACCTATATTGTTTTTATTGGATATAAAAATAGAAATAATCATTACTGTCTTTTTGCAAGGCAACAACAATTCTTTGATAATTTAAGTGCAAAAATCCCAATTCGAAATACTCGAATACATCAATAAAAAAGCTCATTGTAAGAAATATGCTCGATTTCTGAAACGTAATATAAGTTATAATTCCATACTACTACACTGAGAGAAAATTTCATTTGAATCAAAGAAACCCATTTGTTTTTTGCAATCAGTCCGCCACCAACGGAAGCAAAACAAATGCCTCCACCGCTGAGATTTGTTGCACTCGTTTCTTTTTCTTGCGTGTGCGCGCATTTAGTTGATTTTTGTGGTTACAAGTGGCAAGTGCTGCAAAATGGGAAATTTATTAATAAACTGGGGATTAGAGAAGGTAAGCTTAATTTTTCAAGGTAAGTGAATTACATTTTTAGTTACATACCTGAACAGGAATTTTTCAAGTATGCATACACATTATTTGTTCTAATTATTATTGCAAAAAAATCGTGCTTTGCTTTCGGCATTGACTTTTATTTAGTGCTTCCGTGTGATTTGGATTTGAATGATTGAAAAGTTAACTTCACGGCGAGCTTTGTTTTAGTGATGTTCCTAATATTTGATGATTCCCCAAATCGTTCAGTTATCTCCGCATCAAAATAATTGATTTAAAACTAGAATCCCATTACATAGAAGTGCGTACAGTTATTCCAGTTTAATACATGGTGAGTCAATTTTCATGCATAGCATTGGAATTTTGGAAACTAGAGGAGAGGAAAACGGTCAATGGAAGATGTGCAGTTTTATAGGCATTTTTTTGCTCTAGGGCGCTCAGCTCCAATGAACATGACCTATCTATTCTAGTTTCAGATTTCCCACAAATGAAAATTGAGTCACCCTGTAGATAAAAATATACTTCTCATCCACTAAAATTTTCAATTTCTTTTTTGCATTTCAGGTCACAGAAATGAATTGGATCAACTTAAATATTCGACATTTACATGCGAATGAGGTAGAAGAAGTGAATCATAGCGACGGTATTAATGTTCATGAACTGTGGTAGTTTCATTGTGTACACTTTCTAAATATAAACAAATGAACCATCCACTTTATCGTTTCATTTAATACCAGAAAGTAACTTCCTAAATCCAAACAATATTCCATTCAAAACTAACAATTTCGAGTATTTGATGTTTCCACAGAATTGAGGTTCTATAATTATCAAAATAAATAAGGGGTTGCACTTCCTCAATGTATATTTTTTTTATTACAGGTTACCGGTTTCGCTTGATGCTTCCTCAGACCTGCGTGTCTTATTTATGTTGATGTTCATCAGGTAGATGCTGTCTTTTGTGTTAAGATATTTTTCGAGCATTACACACAGTTGTTTACAAAGTTATTTATTATTATTTTATTCTAAAACAAAAGACATTATCTACCTGTTCAACATTACCATAAATAAGACACGCAGGTCTGAGGAAGCATCAAGCTAAACCGGTAACCTGTAACATCAAAAATATACAATGAGGAAGTGCAATCCGGTTTTTTATTTCAATAATTTAAATATTTGAATCAGTCAATGATATTTCTTTGAAAGAAAGAAAATGTTTATTTTAGATATTAAGATATATTTTTTTGTTTGAATTTATCAGAATTGTTAAATTCAAATAAATATTTTTTTGATTTAATGCAACATAGTTAAGATTTTTTTTTGCTTCTGTTTTGCCAAAAAAAAATTGTTTAAAACAATCCAAAATAGATTTAACTGAAACAAATTATTTATTGAATTCAAACAAACCGATTTGTTGAATCAAAAATATCAACAAACAGAAACAATTGAATGAACAAAGAAATATTTTAATTAATGCATTTTTCCTTTGATTCAAATAGAATTTTCTCTCTGTGTAGGGGAAACCGTGAATTTTATAGGTTCACACTTAATATTTTCTATAGTTTCTGCGATAATTATTGAAATATAGCTCATATTTTGTTTCAGAAACGGAACGAAAGTGTTCTACCAATCAGTACAATTATAAATACACTAATTTGATCTAAACTCAGAAGTAAATTCTCATCAACTTTTATACAAACAAATTAATACCGCATACTGCCAAATTTCCAAAGCAACAAAGACAATTTTCAATATTTGTGTTTTCTAGATATAACGTTCAATCAATGTCACTCAATGTGCTTTCATAAATGTAACTTCTACATCATACAAACAATTCATATTTTTTGAAAAAGAGGAACTTATATAAGCATTTTGAAATTCTCTTCTGTTCTCAAATGAAAAATAATGCGGTAATTTGGAAACCGTCCTCTCAGCATCTTCAACTTTAATTTTTTCCAGATTTGGTCCACCACCCAAGCAATTATTTTCTCGTTTTGTGGAGACATTTGTAGTGCATAGCAACCACTTAGCGTCTTTAAATATAAATTATTTTCGAATTGCAGAATGCTGCAAAAAGTTTACAGTCTTCTTAATAGCGTTGCTTTCCAAGAATTCAAAAGTTTTCGAGGTAATTTAAGTTACGTTTTGTTATTCAAAGTATGCCGCTAAATATCCAAGGCGTGATGCATCTATTCTACACAAAAATTTGTTATTTGGTTGCTGCAAAGTCGTTGTTAACGTATTGGATTATACTGAAATATTTTAGTGAGTCTCCAGTCATATATCCAAAAAAGGTTTTAGTCGATTGTGAAATTTCATTTAATATACAATACATATGGAACAAATGACTGTCAGGAGTACAGAAATCTCTTAGCCAATTTTTGTTGTTATTCATAATTTGTAGATTCTAAATTAGTAGGAAATATGTTGAGCTATCATCAATATGATAAAATGTTTAATCGGAACATCAAAAAACTAAGAATACTGATCGCATATTATGTATTGTCCTATGTACTATCGTTGAATAATACAGGCATTTTTCGTAATGATGACATTCATTTCCTAAACTAAATTAGTGAATATGACTCTTGTGAAATAAATCGATGCTCAGATTTTAAATCGTTCTATACTTCTACAAAAATTAGATTACATTACACAGGAAAAATTCAAATTAGAGGTTTATTTTTCAAAATTCACGCATAGCGAGTGGCACTTGTTTGAATTTATCGTGTTATTATCTGCCCAAGGATGCAAAATACTCCGCACTCTTTCTTATCAGTAACGAACAATTCATTTTTTTCTATAAAATTAGACATGGGATGAGTTCAAACAAAGAGTCAAACACCTCGAAAGAAAAATAATCCAAAAAGCAAAAATTTGTCACTCCTTTAACAAGGTATCTCTAAATGGAATAGTAAATATTATTTTTAAATTGTTGCTATGGCCTTCTAGATAGAAAATATTCAATTATCATAGTTTATTTTTTCGTATAGAGTATGGTATTCTTCACTATCCTAGCTTATACACCTGTCAATATCCTACTATTTTCATGGAGCATACTCACCTAATCCAACTTTGACCGTTTTCAAGATATAAAATTGAAGATTTACTCTACAGGGTTGGGTAAATGTTCGGACACGGCTCAATAACTTTTGAATAGAAAGTTATATCGAAATCAGGTTTTTGACATTGTCTTTGGTAAATTTTTTTCTATCGTGTAACAGTAATTTCAACCCAATAGCATAATACTAATAATAATAATAATGATGAAAAATTTCCTTCAAATAGAACACCCTGTATATTATTACATATTTGGATTTCTTATAAAATTATAAATCATGATTACTCCTAGGAATTTTTACCTAAAATGCATAGTTTCTGAGATATCGCCATACATGTGAAAAATATTGATGTTGCAAACATTAATTCATTTGTTTGTGTTTAATGCCCGGTTTCTGAAACGAAATATAAGTTATAGTTCTATAGTTGTCAGGGTTACCATACAAAAGCTTGAATTTCATTGGTTTATATATTTTATATTTTGTGACATTTCTATGGTAATTATTGGAATATAGCTTATATTTTGTTTCAGAAACCGGACATTAGTCTTCTTGAATCGTAGAGGTACAACTTTCTGTAAAGTGCTAAGGCACAGTGTGTTTTTTTTATTATGAGTGGATGAAATTGGGATTTCTTCTTCAATTGCCAAGATACCACCTTCCAAACATAACACTTTTCAGAAGCAAATTTCTTCATTATTTTGAATTGAACACGAGAATCGATGCTGTGTGTGGCATTCTTCCTTCCAGTGGGGATTACTCTCTGCCCACTATCAACGGTTATACCGATTACGGAAGCCATCCAAACAAAAGGTGGCTTCGTCACAAAAAAACTATTTTGTCAACAAAATTGTCTTGTTCATAAACGTAGTTCATCATATTTTGACATAATTCCATTCGCCTGTAGTAATTTCCTTCGAAAAGCTTTTGCAAGAAATGAACTTTGTTCGGATGGTAGCGATTTTTTTCAAATATTCGTCGAATAGACCTTCGACTTACATTGTATTCTAAAGCTACCCTAGGCGTCGAGTGGGCTCTTCTACTGCAGCAAGTAGAACCTATAAACCTTTCTCATCATTGGTTGTTATTTTTGAACGTCCAATTTTTGGTGAATTTCCTATGCTGTTGTTGGAATTTTCTATGAATTTTGCGAGCTGTGGACTTTGCCCAGGAAAGCTTCATTGAATAAATCGCTTGGTTTTTGAAAAGACCGACGCCTGTCGTTTAACCATTTTCAACAATGAAATACTAGAAACGTCATATATCCAGGTTATTCCATTTGTTTATAGCAGGTGGTTTATAGCTAAGCCACCTACCGCGTTGAACCATTTATCTCGAATTTGTGGAAATGGCTCAGTATCTTTTAAAGTATTGCAGATCGCCACATTTGTACAACCCTGTATATAAAAATTGAGCTTCTTCAATCAGTCAATTGTCGTTTCATTGTATTATTAGTTGGCGCGTTAACGTGAATTTATTTTTTTTAAATAAAGTTTGTGTTTTATTGTAGTTTATATCAGTATTCCTTGCATTGTTTATTGAAGAACGTATAAATACAATTTTTGAACATTACGAACATGAGAACAATTGGCATGAGCTCCGAGGAAGGTCTTTGTTATAAAATCAGGCCAAAACGTTGTTAAAATGCTTTGTTTACTTCCCAAAAACAATAAGTCCGACTTCCAATGAAAAATTATCCATCATAAAATTCACCGAATATGATATTATTCATGACAAATGTTCAATTTATCGTTATAAAGAAAGAGTTCAATTATTAAATTATTTGCGGTTACGTTCCATTCATGAGATTGGGTGAAGAGCGAAAATTACAAATATGGTAGTGGGGAACCGGTTGGATGTGCGTGAACGATCGTCGACTGCAGCATAAACACACACATCACAGAAGTTGAACAACTGAAGTTTACTATACTAACACAACACTTGAAGACCTTATACAGGGTGTCTCAGCCCGAGCCCACACTAAAAGATTAGCGGGAAGTGGTGTTTATAAAATTTTGAAATTTCAGAATTATATACTACGCCATGGACTCATATCAATAAAATATTTTCAAATTTTCATCACTTTTGGCTTGGCCGGAAGTACCTTTAACTTGTTCAACTGAATAGGGAAAGTCATATGAGAATCCTTATAGAAATAGCATTCCACTGATATAAAAATGACGTTTAAACTCCAACCACATCCGGCGTTATTCAATTTTTTCTAAAAATTGGCTAGATTACATAGGTCAAAAGAAAAATAAGAATTATACAGAAAAAACATCATAGACGAATGATATTCAGTACATGTACTTATAAGATAACAACAATTGCATTCATCGAGAAAAGTTCTCTATTACTGCTGCAGCCAACTAGATTTTCCAATCTGAATATAGTTATTTTCAATTCCCCATAACCTCACTTTGTAAATAGCATGTCGTATATTTTTATTTTGTATCTTGTAGATTAGTTGAAGCACTACATTTTTTTATTGAGCATACCCTATACCTAAACTCATTAGTTTTCAAGATAATGAAATTGAAAATTTCAGTCTTAATAGCATTTAGTAAGGTGCCCATAACCAAATGTTTGGGTCATTGTTTACCAATTGCCCAAATTGTTGATGCTTATATCTACCACGATGGCGAATAACTGCACTAATACCAAAAATGAAGACATTATCCCTGTATTTATTGAATGCAAGAGGGTTGCAACCAGCTTGTCGCTTATACAAACAAAAATACCCAAACAGACGACATTCGACAAGAACATACTTCCAAACCTTAGAAAAAACGGATGAAAAACAATCATTTGGCATCATAAGAACGTGGAATAGGTCGTAGTAATGATAATACTAATAAAAAAATACCAATAATGAAAATATTGTAAAATAAACGTTCCTCCATCATTTACTATCGAAGCAATTTTAATTTCACTCGATGAAACTGCACCATCATTGAAATTTGCATAAGCAACAATGTTGATTAATCATTTTCAGTTATTTCGATTTGACTCGACTTCTTAAAAGAACCATTATTTTAATTAAATTGTATATACCTAAAATGCACCTAGAATGCAACCAAATAAGCACATAAATGCATGCAAAATTCATGTACTTGGAATGTATATTCAATGTGTCAAATTGTACCTTTTATGTATCTGAAGGTCATTTCATCTACTTGTTGGGTACTTGACGTGCGTATTCAGTACCAACAAAATACCTACCGGAGACTTACATTTCCATGTACAAAGTAGATATTTAGTAGATACTTAATACGTACTAGTACATACTCAGTACATACACTACCTGAAGTACGTATCAAGTATGCATTCAGTACATAGCAATGTTTGTTGGGGTAATGTCCACAAAACAGTGAGATTTGAATCATGAGCTGTTTTTGGGCTATAAAAACTCTCATGTCGACTTGCTATTGAAATTGTGCAAAAAAATGCCAACGAAATCTGAAAAACGACCAATGGAAAGAATAAAACCGAAGAAAAGTTTGTAGGACATACAGGCTGAAGCAGAATTATGTTCGGAAAATTTACCATATAATTACAACGCAAATATCGTTTACCGCGTGTAAATCCCAGTTATGAAAATATGACATTTTGGAAACAGTACGCATGCTAATGAACCAATGAGAAAATATAATTATTATATTGACAGACACCTGAAAATGTTGTAAGTTTCGATTACATTCCACATCTTGATATAAATTGAAAATGACAAATTTTACGCAATTATCACAGAAGGGGCTTTTTATAGCAAATGAACCAAAGAATGTAATTATTGAAAAATTAATTGAGATAATTGAAACTGGGAAAAATATGAACAGTTGAATGGTGACCCTACGCCACTGGATGAGTTTAATAAAATATTCCCAGGTCATAGATGTAGAATGGTGGATGATACCAAAAATGTATGTGAGGACCAGTCGGGAAAACGACGCGCGGCAAGTTAAGTATAAAAATTTATGGGGATAAATTTGAGTCCACTTATTAAATAACAATATGAATAATATATGAATAATATAAACAATATAGGCATTTACTGAGAGTTTAAAATTTTTTGTTTTAGTTATTATCCTTGCAAACGTGATTGAAACAGTAACAAAAGTATTTTAGCGACTTTTCAGTACTTTTCGTACCATAATTGTAACTTTCAGGTGAAAATCGTCACTTGAATGCTGCGTAACGTTTATTAAGAG
>JAUIMX010000156.1:0-14708 GCA_033557805.1 Phaenonotum sp. SLE1380
CGGCTTAAATCGGCAAGTTCCGTTGGAGCTTTGTTAACAGCGTATAAGCAGAGTGTTGAGTGGTAGATATTGGTTAGTAACTGGTTAACAAAGATATTGGTTAGCAGAGTGTTAACGGATGTTGGAGAAACTCACCCTAAATACATATATTGTGTTTATATTGGTTTTTACAAGTTATACACTTCTTTAATTAAGATTAATAGTATTCTTTTTTTTGTGTTAGAAAATGACCTAATTGTCAAAACGTTACACAATTAAATAAATCCAAATTGATTGAGTTTAAATTGTTTTGTTACAACTACAAAAGTTGAAAAATCAAAGTTTCATTTACTTTAATACAGTTCTGAATGATTAAAAATTACAACAAAAAGTCAGAATATGTCGAATAAATCTTTTAAAACAGTTCGAAGCGACAAATTATGATTAAACCCAACTAATTCAATAAAAAAATGATGAAAGATATCAACTTACCGTTTTAAATGCCCCAACATGTATTTCAAAGTATCATAGTGAGCTTTTGGTAGAGAAGTCATAGCATGTTTAATGGAAGACAATTTCAGATCTTGATTTTTATGTTGCATGGCATCAATTAGTAACGGATGAACGATAAAAGTAATGAGTGGTATCGGTAACAATCTCAAGTAAAGTTTCAAAGCTCCTGTTATCACATTGATATTCGGATATTTATCTTGACTTAAATCGGCTCTTTCTCCATCTTTGTCAAAAGCCATCTTGATGGCATCAACTTCTTCAGCGAAACCGCTCAATCGGTAAATGCCTTCAGTAGTCAAGCCTCTCGCTTCCACTTCAGCCACACATTTAGTGACAACAAAAGGCAGTTTTGTATTATGTGCTGACAATAATGTGGTTAGTTCTATTCCAAAAACACCCCGCAAATATTTCAAGTCTGGTATGCAGTCGTTTGGGAATTTTTCAGAGCATCTAACATGAGCTATCATACCACAATCTTCGCATTTGACGCCTTGTGCTGTGAATCCCCACAAAAAATTCCCGCATAGTTCGCACCAATTCAAACCTTTGAAAGTTGTTACTTTAAAAACATGCGATTTATCCAATTTTTCGATGGGCCCAAAAATCTGTTGGCGCAAAGGAATGTTCGTATTTGGAGGATTGAGTGGGTTATTCGTTAAATTTTTATTGCGTGCGTACTCTTTGCATAAAGCTCGTAATTTTCTCTTATTCAAGGTCATATAAGGACTCTCTTGATAATTTGCTGTCGGCAGTCTTTGTAACGTCAAAGGAACTTTGAGTTCCAAGTACATTGTTACAAGTCCATCTGCTACTAAGGAACGTACACAATCATATCTTTTTTCTCGGACATACAGACCTGCATTTGGGTCATAATATAATTTGTAGTGATGTACTTTATCGTTGAATCTGTAAATGATTTCATTATTTCAGTATTTCTCAGTAAAAAATTAGATTAGAAACCAAAAAGTTTGAGTTCAAAGAATTTATCTTAAATACTTGTGTAATTGCACCTGTTTGTGAGATGTATGAGCTAGATTTTAGTAATATTCTTTAAATCACGAGGAAAAAAAATTGATATATCTAAATGTGTGTGAAAGTGGTTCGACTTCATGGACAGCAATTTACTTATTGTCTGAAAGGTAATAGCCCAATAAACGAACAGAGATTTGTAGTGAACCTTTATTCATTCTTCTTATATTCATCTACCCAAAAAATTTTCTTTTTTCACCTTTTAATCAATTTTTTTGTAATCTATATATTTTAATCTGTTCTTATATTTATTCTTGCATCTATGTACTTTTTCTGTGACTTGTCTAACATTATTTTGGGCACACACAATAAATCAATCTATCCCTTTATCTATCATTCTCAATATTTCACTGGATATTTCACCATCTACCTCCAAAAAAAATCTCCAATTGTTTGAAAGTAATTTTTTTCAGTTGGAACAACCTGTGTATTTGCAAGTCAATGGATTCAATTTCCAAAGACTTCATATTTTATTGAGCATGTCCTATGCATATCATTTACCATTTTCAAGATATTAACTAAATTGAGATTATTATTATTACAAAAATTGCTACTACAACCATGAAATCCACATGTATAATTAACAAAAAGATTATTGAACATACATGGATTATGACCAAATAGTCTCTTCCTACATCATTCAACATTTTTCTTAGAATTTTTCAGAAAAGACATCAAGATGGATAATATTTTATAGAATCATTATTTTTTCAAATATTAATACCTGATTTCTTAAACAAAATATAAGTTATAATTCCATAGCTTTCATAGCTGATATGAAAAAGTGTGAAATGATCATTAGAAGTGTTTGTTACTAATGGTGTGATAAAATATTATATTCTAAATAACATAATCACTATAAATCTCTATTCTTTTGTTGGGCTGTAACCCATTAGAAATTAGGTAAATTTAAAAAACACACCCAACTGCAAAGTATTGGAATTTAAATATGTAAATTCATAATATACAAGAACGTCATTATTAAATTCCTTATAACACAACATTGATTGAATTTTGTTTTGCTAAGTAATTCAACAAAATAAAATTCAAATGAATGACATCAATGTAGAAAAATGCAGAAAATCTAGTTAGTCTACTTTAGCATAAAAAACATACAATATACTCCTGCATCATCTATATCAGTAAATGCGAACTTTTGTCAAGATTGCTTATACAATAATATATTACAAATACTAGTATTACAATGAGACATTCTTATACGTATGTTTTATACTATTTTTTCTATTTTGACTTATTAATTTCAATAAAAACTAAACTGTTAACTGTCATCGTTCTGACAAATGTCAAAATTAAGCATCTGTCAAATTTTTATTTTAAAAATAAATTCAGAAAAGCTTCCATCTGTCCCTACTGAACTAAAAACAAATTGCGTTGAATATTGTCAGCAAATTACTCTCAATTAAATCAAAAAGAAATTCGATTGGTCATATATTTGACAAATTAATTTAAATTGTAGCACCAACTACCTGGTGGAATAAAAAATAAAGTTACTAGAAACAGTTGTATAAAATTGCATTCAATACAACCGAAGTTGTACAAAAAGAATTTAATTAGAAAAACTAATAATTGATGATTGTTATTTTTATCCGATTATTAAAAAAAGAAACTTACTTAATACTTAGCGTATGGAACTGTCCATTAGAACATTTACTGTCCCTAACAAGATACGCCCCATTAGGTTGATTTTCAAGTAGTTCCGCAGCTCGAACATGACTGATAGGCCCATGATAATCCTGACCCAAGTAACTGGGTAGATTTGGTATAACATTCTCACAAATCACTGGTATGGGAACGGGTGCCTTCAACTGCATTCGATACACTAAAAAAACAAAAGAACACCTTCAAACAAACGAAACAAAATCCCAATTTAAACCCACGTTTTAGCATAGTATAATTTCTAGGGTACAAATAATTATATACCCCGCATTCCATTTCCGAAGAAATGGAAAAAAACCCAACACCAACCATCCGAAAATAAATTATCAAAAAATAAATAAAGCAAGAGATTTAGGTTATGTTTGCTTACGGTCGTCTTTCCAGACTGAATGGAGCGGTGTGTCGTTGAAACCCATTTCGTCATTTATCTTATCGTATTATCAAAGCAAGCCACTGCATTCTAATAACAGCCAACTACATTATTTCAGAATTTAATTTACGTTAATTTGTTGTTGTGACATCTTCCTCGTTAAGAAAACAAGGTCGGCCATTCACTTTCACACTACCAACTTCACGGAGCGAAAAAAAAAATTTAGAAAACGAGAAAGCTACCCCGAAACATTGCTCAACTGAATGGGAGTTATAGGGAAAATAATTACGCGAAATCGGGTTTTTTTGCAAAGTTATCGCATTTCCCATGAGTTTTATTTACGTAAAATTGATAAAATTGTAGATAAATTAGTCATTTCTCCAATAAATATTGCATGATTGGTTTTTGTTTATCGAAATGACGTACATAAGTGCGATTGTTATCGATATTCAAAGATGTCGCTACTTTTGAAATCAAGAAACAGTTCCCTACTTTGCATACATCCGCATTATTTACCAAGTCAAGGTCGTAGCTGTCAAATTAACTGTTGGTGTTTGTATATTGGGAAAAGAGCAAAAAACGTCGAAATTCCGCATCATAACAAAAGATGATTGAAGTAGTACCCTACTAACTTTCAAGGGAGGAATCTCGAGCAAATTGAAACGTTTTTAATTAATGAAATTTGATAACAATGGCATCTGATTCAAATGCGACTATTATACAAAGAACTAATTCGGAAATTTCGCAAAATACTAAAAAAATATTGATCAATCTTTTCCCTAAACAATCGGAATGTTCGTACGTTTCTTGTTATTGGTAAGTTTTGTTTTTCAATTATTCAAATTTATGCTGATTTGAAAAAACTTATTATGATTGAAAAACGTGATTTTAAGATCAAAAAACATAATTTTCTGATTGAAAAAACGTATTTCCTGTATTTGAAACGTATTTTCTGTATTTAAAAACCACTTTTTGTGTATTTCTAATTTAAAAAACGTATTTCCTTTATTTAAGAAGCATTTTTTGGATTAAGGACGTATTTTCACACTATTTTAACATGGAGGGGGTGCTTTTTACTGCTGGGAGAGCTGCTAACCCTCCTGGTCACCATTTATGCAAATTATTTAATAAAAATTCAAATTTTGCCAATTTGCATAAAATTAAATTTAATTACCTTATTTTAACCAACTCTTAAGGCAATGGTTTTAAAGTTCAGGTCGAATAATAAGTTACCCCATTTTCAAGGTAAATTATAGGTTTGTTTGATTTATTTTTTCTACGTTTTTTTTTAAATTATAATTTATTATAGAAGACCACATTTTTCTGTACATACCTGGGCATTCGATTTCCATGGCCAGAATGATTCGATTTTGTCTTCAAATGTTTCAATGTCTGTCTCAAATATTTTAATTTGTATTCAAATGTCTCAAGTGATGTCTTCAAATGTTTCTATTAAAAACACTCACGAAAATGGCACAGTTTTGACTGATTCTTCTCTAGTAGGGCCAACGTTTTTATTGTTGTACTAATTCATTAAAACTACATTAAATTCATTGCTGAAATTCTAAACCCTAAGTAAATAAATTTTTAGTTATTAATTCAGAATGCAGGTACTTTACTTCAAGGTAAAGTTAATTTATTTGCACATCATTAAAAATGTGTTTATCAAATGTATTAAATAGATAAAAGTTCGACAATTGAAATGAATATTAAGTACTTACTAATGTATAGAATAGATGATTGAAAACTCATTTAATTAACACAAAATTTTTTGACCCCCTATAGATCTGGAAATTATTTACAAATTGAAAATTTTATGCTTTTGTTTTTATTTTTTAAACATAAGAAATCTTGTCATTTGGTTTTGTTTTTATGAATGTACATTGTAATAATTAATCGAATAAGAACTATAATTCTGTATATTTCATGTAATATTACCAAAATAGAATAATTCTATTTTTCGACCAAACCACGCGATTCAGCACATAAATTTATTTGATAAATTTCACTGATTATGTTCTCAAAAATTTGACAGTATCAGTAAAATAAAATCATAAATGTAGGAGATTAATGGAATTTAGAAACTTTTATTCTCCTTAAATGATTCTAATTTATTTATTAAATTTTTTTACATCTTATCTATTCAAACATTGTTCATTTTCAAAAAATAGTTTTTGCGAACTATCGACTTTATTTAGTTTTTTCCAGGCAGATTAATAAAATTCTCGCATAGATGACAATTTTAATAAAATACATCAATAAATAGTAACATTTTACTAATAATAATCTCAATTTCTTAGGAAATTTTCACTGAGAATTTGATTTTAAATTCAAATATAATCTACTGTTTTTTATCATTTTTATTCTTAGTTGAGTCTTTTTTAATAATTTGGTTCATTACCTAACATTTTTTGGTTTGTAAAATTGAAAGTGTTTACTTTTTATCCTATATTTTGATAATGCTGTCGAATTTAGTTTTTTTATGTTTATATCTGAAAGATGTTGAGATATTTCATTTTTCAAAATTTGTAGTGTAGTATGATTGGCCATAATCATTGCAATATATTTGGTTTATTATGTTATTTTTTGGTAATTTATTCAATTTTGATTTTGTATTGGTGAACTCGTTGAAATTTTTATTATTTGTTCAGAAAAACTATATACAGGGTGGTACACGAAAGTGGATCACCCCTATAAAATTTTTATTTTTGAAGATTTTCAAATAATTTTTTTCATAGAGTATATTACACGGCCTACTGATTTCAACGGCTTACTAAATGAAATAAGGCATTTTCGGTTTAACCAGAAATGGACTATAACTTCGTTGTTTTAAATAGCAGCATGTACTTATTGTGAATTATTGTACACTTTCTTTCCGGTACAGTGATACCATATATGACTATTTTTAATAAACAAATTTTTTTCAATTCAATTTTTTTTTTTTAAATAATAGATGTTTTCACTTATTTATTATTGAATTGCCATGTTATTGGTATCAATGTAAAGGGAAAAAAATTAGCTTTTCAACGAACTCGGTGAACAATATGATTCCCATTAGAAAAAATTTAGTCAAGTCCCAAAAACTGAAACAGTACGCAACAAATAATTCCTGTGGATTTAATAAATATGATATTACGATAAAAAATTCATTGCGCTAATATTTATTATCATTTATAAGCGATATAAATTAAAACAAAACATTTTTTGAAAAAAATTTTTTTTTTCAAACAAAAATTTATTTCATCAAAAGTAGTCATATGTGATGATCATATCGGGAATGAAGTGTACTATCAAAATAACTCAAAAAAAGTACATGTTCCTATTTAAAATAACGAAGTTGTAGTCCATTTCCGGTTAAACCGGAAGTGCCTTATTTCATTCCAGTAAGCCATTAAAATCAGTAGGCTGTGTGATATACTCTATGAAAAAATTATTTGAAAATCTCTAAGAAATCAGAATTTTATAGGGGTGATACACTTTCGTGTACCACCCTGTATAGATTGAAAATTTTTAAATAATTTTTTTTGATTTAGATTTTGAATTTTAAAATGGTAATACCAAAAACTTTTCATTTATTATTTCCAATATTTGCTTTTTTTTTCATTCAAGTCTTCATTTCAAAATATTTAAACTGATATTATTAATGATCTATAGTGTGGCCCAAAAATTTTTGAATTTTGTTTCTGTTAATACTTCATTTATATTTTCAACTATAAAAGTAATTTTTTCAATTTTATTGTATAAGAAGATAAAAAAAGCTAATAGAACATTTTGAATATAAAAAAATAAAGATATTTACTCATAAAAACATAATGATCTCATTAAAACTAACAAGAAACATATTTTTTCAAAGCTTCAGTATTATTTATTGTGATTTTATATCAAATTTTTATCAAAGTTCCGCTTGTGGCATAATTAATTAAATTCAGACATGCAACATGACCAAATAGACAGAATTTTCTGTTGTATTTCGTACAAAACAAATGCTTGCTGAGCTTTTGTTTTTAAAGGGTGGCATGCTATGATTTTGTTGTAACCATATTGATTAAAGTCAACATAATAACTTGCATGTTCAGATAAGTATCAAGAGTATTACAAGTTCTAACTTTTTAATTTAATAAATTAAACCATTTGCACGTTAGCGTTCTTTCGACTCTGTACGTTGCTAGATTTTGATTGCATTACAAGTGTTTTAGACAATTAAACCCATATTTATTCATCATAAAACGAAAAGAGCAACATGTTCATACTGTTAACTTTGTGCTTGTACAAAATTGTCGAATTATTCTTTATTTTAAAGTGATAACACTATTTTTGTTAATTAGAGTATTTTTCATTAATATATGTGACTTGTCACGCGTGCGATAGTGTAATTTAAAGAAAGAAAAAACAAATCTTGCATCGTTATGCATTGTAATTTGACTTTTGGTGCGAAGGACTAATTAAAAAGTAAAGAGCTCTATAACAAGTTCATTGATCAAGGCAAAACGAAACTTGACGTTTCTTTATTATTGCTAAAAGTCATGAAACCATTTTTTTTACATCCTCATGCATTATTGAACAAAATGGAATATATAAAAGAACGATGTTTTAGCAGTTTATTGTGTCAGAATCAACGAAGCCGTGATTTAGTGAGACTGTAATAAATTTTGTGGTGTAAAATAACCCTTTGAACTGTCATTTGTAAGGGGAATATGCATCTGTATTTTAGCTCGAAAATATTGATATTTAACCTATGTTTTATTAATAAGTTGGTAGTGTTTTACTGCAGTTCTTAGGAGTTTGAGTTTTGAACTTTCGTTACGCTTCGAAAAATGGAATTAACTGCAACGTTTGAATATTTTTGGTATGTTTTTCTTCACCAATTCGCTTTTTACTTTGAGTTGAAGTTTAGGTTTTAATTTTCACTTCGTTATTTCATAGAAAAACTTAATTTTTGTTTAGTTTTATTTTGAATGAATCGTATATTAAAGAAAAATATTCATTTTAATTTTTGGACATTTACAAAAATATAAATATTACAATTTTATATTATTTTCTTCCTTATTTTTCGTATTTGACGAAATACTTCTTCAGAAGCTATAAAGAATAATACAAATTTATTAAAATTAAGTAAAAGTATAAAGGAAAACTGACAGAAAATACTTTTGACATATAATAATACATTTTTTATTATTTCACAGACCTCTTTTATAGAAAATATAAAATAAATAAAAATTTATCAATGATAGAGTATAGACATTTTCGCTACCTTGCAGATCATTAACTAAAAAATGTATTCAAGTTTATTTTAAAAAATATTGTTTTGTACAGTCGAAATTGGTGAAGTTTAAAAACATTTTCACCAACCCCTGTATATATTTTTTCCAATTTAAATTTATGATCATTGGAAAATTAACTAGATAACATTATTCAATACTTTGAATTTGAAACATTCCTAATTTTTAAAAAGTATCTTGAAAACAGTTGAGATTAATTTTATACATATTTTATATGAAATATATTTGTTTTTTAACTTAAAATGAAAAAATATGTCAAAGAAGTCTTCTGCCTTATTTCAATAAGAAAATTATAAGTTTCTGTTTTTTTTAAGCATAATTCTTCAAATTTTTTCCAATATTTTATCTGCATTTGTTTTCTTGGAGTTCAAGGAATCGAAAAAACATCTGCTTGACATGTCAACAGTTTTTATTCTACCTTTTTCAAACTACAACACAAAAAATAGTGAACAAATATCATGAAGACTGCAAATTTACGTAAAAATATTATTGATAAACTACAAAATACAAACATATTGAAATTTAGTTTATAAATGAAGCTATTTAATAATATAATAATTTAAAACAAACTTGGATACAGATTCCAATGAAATGAATCAAAATCGTCAGAAAATTCAAACAAAATAAAAAAATTAATTTTTATCAATAAATATTAGTAAATTGGAACAAGAGAAGGTTCAGTTGTCGAAAAAGTTTCATTTGTTCCTCCTGTACATGACAAGGTTAAAATAAACACATATTTTATTTTTATCCGTATAATATATACGATGCATGCCAGTTTCCACTTTTTTTATCATCGTGCAAAAATAAATAAAACATTTGCTGCAACCTACATTCAAACCAATTCAATCTTTTATATGGATTGAATATCTTGCTGATATTTTATTAGTATAGCTCTGCGAAAGGTCAAATTCCCAACGTTGGCGTAAACATTGTTTTACTTTGCTACATGCAAATGTAAAATATAAAATCAATATCTACTCTTTATTGCCGTATTAGTATGTACTGAATTTATTCAATTATTTTTTTTTCAAACTTCAAAATTCTTCATCAGGAGCCTTGTTGACAAAAGTATCAAACTTTAAAAGGCCTTCAATCTAGAATATTCATCCACTCCATGTTTAATATTCAATTGACTCCTGATCATGGAATAATGTGACCACAAAGTGGAACTTTTTTGTGGTTGTTTCCAGATTGAGGTATTTATATAGATTTGAAATAAAATAAAATATTCGTACTTCCTCAATAAATAATTTATTACATAGGGTAACTAGTTTCGCTTTACAGCATCTTCAGACCCAGCTACAAATAAACACTTAATTAACATCACGCCTAGTAAATGGACAAACAAGTTTACATTTAATAACTAACTTTTACATGCTAAAATTTTAATAATTATTACTTACAGTCAAACTACTTAAATGAAGATTCATGTGATTGATTTTTGATATTATTTTATACCGAAGAATCAGATTGTATTTGTATTGTAATAATTATTAAAATTTTAGCATGTAAAAGTTAGTTATTAAATGTAAACTTGTTTGTCCATTTAATAGGCGTGATGTTAATTAAGTGTTTATTTGTAGCTGGGTCTGAAGATGCTGTAAAGCGAAACTAGTTACCCTATGTAATAAATTAATTATTAAGGAAGTACAAATATTTTATTTTATTTCAAATCTGGAACTTTTTTCTTCTCTTTCGATGATAATTCTGAAAAATACACTAGAAGCATATTTTCCCTGTAGCAATTGGTTATCTTCCTCTCACACCTGTCAATATATTTTTTGTAGTTAATTTAGTAAAGCTTCTTTGACTTTTGTGGTAGAAGATTTTCTACTACCGACATAGCTTCTTCTTTTACGTCTGATGGCGTACTATTTATCTCAATTTCCTCCATAAATGCACTCACTCTCAAGATTTTTCAGATAATACTCATCCTGTGTGGACACATAGCAGGTCATTTAAAAAAGCAATGAAAAGTACCTTTTTAAATGCACCGTGAAAAAAAGGTGTTTGAACCCCATTCCGAGTTAGGGATTTACCTAGATAATGGTTGCTTCCATTATTTACTTTATATTAATTATTATTCACTTTATTTTGTTATAATCACTGCTGACAAATATAATTCATGTATCAATGTATTCCTCATTGAATTTGCTTTCCAGTGAATCCTCACATGATGTGTGTTAATGACGAAGAATACAAGAAATTTTGCAATTATCATACATATTTTTATTTTAGAGTTTCGTGATTTTTTGTCAAAAAGAGTAAATATAGTTAGATTACCTCAGGAATTGTTTGCAAACTTTAGAGAAGCAGTGGGTAATGTGTATATTAGGTAATTAATAAATAATTAAAATTATACCAATTGTAATAATCCTGTCAAATTAACTATTTTGTGTCAAAATAACCCAATATAGGCAGTACTTTTGTTATTATTTTTAAAATGCTTCTTTTTTATATAACTCGAAACATATTTTATATGTTATTATTTACTAAGTAAAAAAATCACGAAACTTTAAAATAAAAATATGTATGATAATTGAAGAATTTCTTGTATTCTTCGTCATTAACACACATCGTGTAAGGATTCGCTGGAAAGCAAATTCAATAAGGAATACATTGATACATGAATTAAATTTGTAAGCAGTGATTATTACAAAATAAAGTAAATAATAATTAATATAAAGTAAATAATGGAATTGTACAGGTAAATCCCTAACTCGGCATGGGGTTCAAACATTCGAACACCTTTTCTTCATGGTGCATTTAAAAAGGTACTTTTTATCGCTTTTTTGAATGACCTGCTATGTGTTCACACAGGATGAGTTTTACCTGATTTTCTTGTTAATTCACTTCCAAGGAACCATAGTAACTGAACTCACTGATATCTAAATAGGGCAAAAATTATCAGATATGAAATTTCAGCTCATTACTTTAACACCATCCTAACAATGGTTTCCATGGATACATATCTACATACGAGAAAGTCGAGTGGAGACCACTCCATATTTTTTTGTTTCTAGCGAGGAAAATGTCTACAAATTATGTGAAGACGTCGTCAGTAGGCATTCCGGAGAACTTCAAAAATGCTACGTAGTTTTTGTATCGAACCCCAGTAGAACTGTACCGTTATGGAGACAAAGAGCGGGCAAAGATGAAGATAGACTAGTTATATGGGTAATTTTCTTGAATTTACATTGTAAATTTCTAAAATTAATTGTCATATTTTTCTAGGATTATCATGTGATATTTTTATATCATCCCGAACCAGAGAAATGTTTAGTTTACGATCTAGATTCCGAACTACCTTTCCCAACTTACGTGCACAAATATGTTACAGAAACCTTTAGAACGGATCACATATTAAAACCCGATTATTTTAGGTAAATGTTTCTATTCAAGAATCGATCTATTAGAATTCAAATGGGGGCGCGTTTTATGTAATTTTTTTTATTTTTAGGTATTTTCGTGTTATTCCTGCAGCTGAATTTTTGCAAGACTTTGCTTCTGACAGACGGCACATGAAACGACCCGATGGTTCCTGGATAAAACCTCCTCCGAACTACCCAGCGATAAGCACACCAACGAACACACATAACCTAGAAGAATTCATACAAATGGAATCAAGCAAAGGTCCTGGACAGGTCTTCAGTTTAACGCAATTTGTTCAACGATTCTACAAACCAGCGACATAGTTTTAGGGCCTTAAAATAGGCTTGAACCGAGTCAATTTTTGTGCTCTTACAGGTTTTTTCATCTAAAAGAGCATGCAACGTAACATAAGGTAAAACAAAATTCTACTATCGGAAAAAATATATCCCAATTGTATTCACTGTTCTTGTGATTGTAATATTCTTATCTTTCACTTAAAAAAAAATTTTCTCTCCCTATAATCTTCCTCGTGAATTTAAGACAGTTAAGCTTTAATAAAAATTTTATATAAGGACTTTATTCATGGTTGCTATAAATTTTAATATACCGCATGCTACAAATACGAAATAATATGAAAAAAAGGCCTAATTACGATATGGTTCTTAGAGTCTACACAAAAATTAGACTCATAGATTCATATTAAAATATTAAACCAATAATTATTTCGTAAAGATTATGAAGAAAAAAAAAATGTTTTTTTAAAAATGTGTTTTAACATTTTTATTTAGTCTAGTACAAAGAGGTTCCTTGTTATTTAATTTTATTATTTCTATAAAACGTTTCACTATTCCTGTTATTTAATTTTATTATTCGTATAAATTTTTTAAATTATTTCAATGAAAGTTTGAGCTCAAAATAATTTTTTCAACGAAATGTGTTAAATTGGGCAACCGTTTCATTTTTAAAAAAGTGATATTTACTGGAAAAAAAGAGGCAACTCAATATTGTCTGTTGATTTTTATATATATGTACTTTTTACATTTTAAGATTTTTAAATATTTATTAAAATTATTGATGACATAGGTTGAAAATTCTGTGTTTTTTCGAAAATTGATGAGTTATTTAATTGAAAAAATTATGTCTTTAAATATCGTAATTATTAAAAATCAATGTCCAATGTTTACTGAGGTTCCATGTGAAATATCTTTACGTAAAGGCTAAAATATTTTAGGATCTGATGACTTCTACACAACTATTATATTGTACAGTAGGGCTTCAATGATTCGAATCAATTGGGACTGGACCCCATTCGAATTTTCGTAACATTCAAATTTTTGGAAGTAACAAATGAAAGACCTGTTGGGTATCTATAGAATGTAGTTTCCATTCAGAAGGTTGAGAATTACACTAGCAATGGCAAAATTAATATTGGTATCCAAAAAAACACTCGTAATACACAGTTTGAATGAAATTAATATTGAATAAAATACAATATCAAACAGATATTTATTCAGCAATAATAATGTATAATCGAACATCAAAAAGATACTGTTCCCAGAATTCCAAAACGGGAAAAAATATTTTAGTTTTTATTGTTTTATAAAAATATTTTACAAGTACAGGCAAAAATATTTTTTTCGTCAAAATTGAATTCGGATTATCGAACATTTGACTTTTTGACGTTCGAATTATTGACGTTCTACTGTATTTTTGTCCAGGACGGAATAAAATAAATTTTTACGAGTGAATGAATGCTAAAATTTGTTGGTTAAATTTGTTTATACCAAATAAATGAATTTAGACAACTAGTATTGGATGTTATTAATTCGTAAAAATATTATATTCGTTTTGAGGTAAACTGATGAATATTTTTTGAAATGGGCCCCACGAAATGTATTTAAGAAATAAAATGTTTGGGATTGGTTGCAAGAAAGCTAAACTCTTGAATTTTGTAACATTCGTATAATTTTTCAGGCGAATGATGTAATTTTGGGTTATTCATATGTATACATGTTGAAACGGCGGAAACTAGTCGATGAAAAATGAGAGAAGCATATTCAAATTGAAAACATACAGTATCTTTATTTTGGTTATGATTGCAGTTCGAAAAAAACTGACCTTACAGTCTTGAGGGCAATATCCAAGAAAAACATCAACAATGTTGATATTTTTTGTATTCATGGTGTAAGGGAGGCTTGGGTTGGTCTTGACAATTTTTTATAGTGATACAATGTTTTTTTGTTTGATTATTTTATCCGAATAATAGGTATATTTGATTTGCGTAACTAATCACTATCAGGATTTCAACTTTCAAATATTTTCAAGAACTAAACTTTGAGAAACGTCATAAATCAATATTCATAAAACCTTAGTTCAATTGAAGTCCCAATAAGGTATTGTATTATTTTTAAAAAGTAGTACTTCCTTATCAATTTTCTTTATTCGATAGGTTACAGTTTCGGTCTATACGACCATCATCAGACCTC
>JAUIMX010000157.1:0-14703 GCA_033557805.1 Phaenonotum sp. SLE1380
TCACATAAGACTCATAAATTCATTTTACCCTATAATTATCAGTTCCTCATATAATTTTAGGTGGAAAGTTACTGTGATCACCCGATATATACTCATACCACGGACGTATTAGACCCTAATACGTCTATGCTCATACTAAAATAATATATTTAATTATAGAATGCATGGGAAGCATGCAAAGAAACGAAAGAATAAGAAAAATAAGCGCTATGAAAGAGGTGCCTCTTATATGCCAGAAGCTGGTGATCAAGGTCGAGACTATCCAGCTGGGTCTCATCATCAAGATGCTAGATATGCAGATATGGCGCCAAAGTAAGTAAATACTATGTTCTCATTTTATGAAAAATATATTTCTTGATCTTTTTCAAACTTATTTTCTCATGTTTCACTCAAAGAAATAAAACAAATTAAGAAATATATTTTATATATTAAGTAAGCATTAGTCACAAATATTACTCAACTTTAATTATAAGATTTATAATTATATTTTGTTATTCAACTTCATCATTAAATTATTGAGATTCATCATTGTAACTCATATAAATCATTATGCTTATGGCTGTTTTATTTTTTAATTTTCAGTATTAACCCAAGCCGTGATTTAGGGTCCACCTTTATGTAATTAGTGGCTTTTAAATGTTAGCAGATATGCTTTAATCATTGAATGAAATGCTGTGTAAATAATTGTAATTGTATCACAAAAATATCACATTAAATTATTTTTTTAATCATTTTTTTTATTATAAGTGTTACTGTGTTTGTCTAATCAAAAAAGTCTATTCTTTCTTCAATTGAATCTTGAGGTTTGAATTGTCATCGAAAAACCCTCTCAGCAATTGTTGGATATTATTATTTCTGCAATAATTCTATAAATTTTCAATAAAAATCCAAAACAACAATTGAATTCAATTGTAGCATGCTGATGCATAAAGAAGTGGCCTGTTTGCTAGGGGTAGTTTTTCTTATTTTAATAGTGAATAGATTCATCACCTCATCCCTTTTGTTTCAGAGGTTACACTGCTGTTCAATATCATTTTCCAGCCATGGAGGGGTAGGTTTATCATTGATTCTTTAGTAGATTATCATTGTTTTCTTTAAATTTCCCATTGCCTGCCGCTCTCCTCTCTTTGGCTATCTTGGATTTGAAGCATGATTTCAAATTGTTTTATCAAAATCATTCAATCATCTGAGTCCGAATTGGATCATTTGGCTTTCGTCATTTTTACCGACTTTCTGAAATTTTAGTTCTATTGATGTTATAGGCTATGATGCTATTTTACTTTGTCTGAAAATTATAGATCTGATACTTAATTATAAAAACGTTTTAAACAAATTTGAACTGTAACTACGTGATAGTTGAAGAGAGAGCAATGTCAAATAGATATTGTTGTTAATAGATGTAACAGCTAATAACATTATAGTTACTTATTAATGTTGATAATGTACATTGCACTAATTTTTTCATCTTGATTTTTATTTTTGCTTGATATTATTGTTTTCTGAGAAATGAAAACTGACTGCTTCAAAATAGTATTCGGCAGTTAAAATTACAAAACTGTACACTGGATTCAGGAAAGTGTAACTTTCTCAAAAATTAACTTATTAACAAATTAATTAACTAACATGGGGTAGTAGACTTTCATCCTACTACAAATGTAGGTATATGCAGTTTGGTAAGTTAATTTTACTGCAATTATTTTTAAATAACAAGTAAATAGTCTACAGAACTTGAACAATATTGAGCAGACTACTTGAGATTATAAACTTATGCATAATACGATCTGTGACTTTAAGAACTGTTCAAATTGTTGACCACCAGCCGCAACACAAGCTTCAAAACATCGATTTATTTTTCGCGTACTTGTTGTTCATACCATTTCTTCCACCAAGTCCCAAAGAGTATTTGAAATTTTTTTTTTCAAATCATTTATGTGAGTTAGCTATGTTTGATATATTACATCCTTAATATATCCCAAAAAAAAATCTGAGGGTATGATGTCGGGAGAACGGACTTGGTCATCTCGTTGGTGCGGTATTTTGTATCCAAGAATAGCCAAATATTTTATATAAGAAGTTCTTGACTGATAGGCTGTTATGTGGTGGTGCATCATCTTGCTGCTACTATTCAAGAAAAGCTGTTCAACTCCTCTCTCAAAAATTGAAGATACACTGTGTTAATTTAAAAACGATCCACCTTGAATAAGTTTTTCACTATTAAATTTCAAGAAAAATGGCGAAACAGGTCGATTGTGCTTTGGAGGGGGACAACTTTTGGTGAGATATACTACTCCCTAACTCCAACCCCTTTCCCTCCACTACTCCCGACTCAAAAATCTTAAATAGGAATAGGGGTCGTGTCATACTTCATATGAAAGGCCTTTCAATTCTTTACATTTTCACGTTTAAATCCTTTAAATCGTACGATTCATTTAGAAGATACTAGGTGTTAATTTTTACATGGGAGATGATGTTTGTTACGTTTCTGCCTCATAATATTGTGATATCGATTCATTTTTATGGAAAATTCCGAGACAGGTCAATTTTCTTTCCAAAAAGCCAAACTTAGAGAAAAATCAACCACCCCCTAATTACCTACCACCTCTTATGCTCTACAACCCCCAACTTGAAAATCTTCAATGGCAATGAAGGTCATGTCGTACCTCATATGAAAGGTCTTTCAATTCCCTATATCTTGACGTTTAAATTTTTGAAATCGTATGATTCATTCAAAAGATACTGGAGGTTCAGTGATATTCCAAGAAAAACACTCAGTATCTCTTGAACAAATCGTACGATTTCAAAAATTTAAACGTCAAGATATAGGGAATTGAAAGACCTTTCATATGAGGTATGACATGACACCTATTGCTATTGAAGATTTTCAAGTTGGGGGTTGTAGAGCGTAAAGGGTGGTAATTAGGGGATGGTTGATTTTACCATAAGTTGACCTTCTTGGAAAGAAAATTGATCTGTCTCGGCATTTTTCATAAAAACAGCATATCACAATCTTATGAGGCAGAAATGTAACAGACATCATCTCCCATGTAAAACTGAACACCCAGTATCTTCTGAATGAATCGTACGATTTTAAGAATTTAAATGTCAAAATGTAAGGAATTGAAAGGCCTTTCGTATGAGGTATGACATGACCCCTATTACTATTCAAGATTTTTTGAGTCGGGGGTAGTGGAGGGAAAGGGGTTGCAGTTAGGGACTGGTATATCTTACTAAAACTTGTCCCCCTCGGAAACACAATCGACCTATTTCAGCATTTTTCTGAAAACGTAATAGTAAAAAAGTTATTCAAGGTGGTTCATTTTTAAATGAACACAGTGTATATTTACTGTTCAAAGTATTTTCATAAAATTATGGACCAATGACTTCCATTATTGTATAATAACCCACGCCGGGATTGGCTCAATAGTCTAGGCATTGGCATTTGAACCTAAGAGTCAAGAGTTTTATCTCCGGTCCAGGCGATGTTTTTCTTATTTGGAAAAAATCAAACATGTCGCATCATCTGGGAGCGTTTTAAAATCGTGGATTCCTTGTATTGTAGGTGGTTTACCATGCGCACGTAAAAACCCTCTGCTTACGTGGAAGTAGTAACCTACACCAAACATAAGTTGATGAATGCTTTTTGTACCCATCTTGGGTTAATAATATGGATGGACAAATCACACTATCATATAATTATGGAAGCGTGCTTTGTCAGTCCATAGAACTTTTTGTTGAAAATCTGGTGTATCAGGTTTGAGGGTCTGTACTACAGCAATAAATTCCGGTCTTCTATTAAAGTAAGCAGACCACGAATCTAGTGTCAAGTGCACTACTTTAAAAAGATAACGTTTGTTCTTTTTCAAAATTCTACAACTAGGAGATTTACTAATTCTTAATTCCCATGCTTATTGGTAGTTAATTTTGAATCACCCTGTAAACAGTTTACAGTATTGAGGTGGGATATAATGAAAACAAGTACTTCCTCGACTGATTATTTTATTCATTAAATGACTGGTTTTGGCCACATGGTGGGGGGGGGCATTAGTAGTGATGATTAACAAAAAAAATTAGATACAAATGCTTTATAAGAATATCAGTACAAATGTAGTACATAAAAATTGGGCAGTACAGACAAAAATTATGTAACATTCTGTATTTTCCACAACATTATTAATGAAAATTTGCTATTTTAATCATTATCTCGAAAACTGTTAACAATTGGTATAGGGCGTACATGATAAAAAAAATAAGCACATTCAACACTAGATCCAATCACATGGAAAAATACAGGGTGTTTCATTTGAAAAGAAGAGAGTTTTGAGTATTTCAAATTTTTATAATTCATAACTCATGCCAATTCTTCATGTGTGCCTTTACCGTCACTGAAAATATGAGCTTCTTGCTATAACTAATAACAAATAAAAAACAGTTTTTTGAAAGTAGGTCTGTAATTACAAATCATATCTCGAAAATGTTTAGATATAGAGGGTTACATGTTCGAATAAAGTTGCATTATTTTCCAACGTAGAATCCAAAAATGTAATAATATACAGGTGTTCTATTCGAAATAACGAAGTTGCGGTTAACTTACAGGTGAACTGAACACTCTGTATATTTGAAAATAATGTTAAAAGATGCTCTATATATATTCATTACTGTTTTGTTTCTACACTTTTTCTGTAAAGTTGACCGCTTAGGAGCTATAGACTGAGCCACCTTAAATGATTCATCCTGTGTATGTATTTTTTAATTGATTTGATTGATGTCTTCAGACTGGATTCAATGTATTTTTTAAACTGTAACTGTAATACTTAATTGTATTTGTTTTATTGTAGAAGCCTGAAGATACCCACTTCGTGGGTGGAACCCATCGCTTAATGAATGAAATAAAGATAAATCGAGAAAGTAATTGTTTTCATTTCTTGTTGATCTTGTAAGATGGATATGTTTTGGTGTAGATGGATATCTTCCAGTTGCCATAATCAATTTGGACTTAAATCATTTACTTGCTGACGGTGTAGGATGAGTTAGAAATTTTATCGCTGTAACTGTACTATACTGTTCAAACGAGTATTTTTACCATATTTTCCAATTATTAAAAAAGAATGTTGATATACTCCTCTTGAGTATAATCCAACAGAATTATTGAAATTATCAAAATACAAACTGTTCCATAAATAATGCGACAAACAAAAATAGGTTGATTTTTTCATTTTGTTATTTCGCTGAAACTTTTTTATTTACCATGAAATTTGCAATACTAGTGTTTTATGAAATGTTCGAATAAAATATGCCATAGGTTTATCTGAATAACATAGAGGGCGCTACGATCACCTAATATGGTATTTTTATTTCTTTTTTTATGGCTCTAAGTAAAAAAGTATACTTAGTTGAAGTCGATAAAATAGACTATTTCATAGAAAAATGCAATTTAAATATTTTTGCTCTTGTCAACGGAGAATAAAAAATTTGAAATTGAAACATTTTACTCTATTATATCGGTGTCATAGTTTGACAAGATACTTAGTAAGCCGGCATTTGTCAAGAATTGAGTTGCAGTGATACAGAGTGATTGTTAACGTCTGAATTACAAAAAAATTGATTATTTTTGCCGCCTTTTGTGAATGGTGTATAGAGCTAATAATCCAAACAAATGATCATAATAAGTGGACTATATGGAAATATTACAGGGCGCATCACGTAGTTGAAAGCGCACCGGTTAGATGGCGTGAGTGACCAAAGCTAGTTGAAATCTTTATGGAGCGACACATACGATATTTTAAAATTTTTAAAATTCAGAGATTTTTAATCACTTTGTATTCTGAAGCTGCGAATCACTTTTAAATTTTCATTATTTTTGGAGTTGTGACAGAGCATTTCTTCGAAACCAACCAAAAAATTAACTCATTTCTTGATAAGTACCAACTTACTGAGTAACATGTCAACCTATGACACAGACATACTAGATTGAAATGGTTTAACTTTGATGCTTTATTCTCCGTTGACGAGAATAGGAATACTTGAACTAGATGTTCCTCTGAAATGAGATATCTTATCGACTTCAATTAAGTATACTTTTTCACTTGAAACTAATTTATGCAATAATAATGCAAAAATAATGTCAAAATATTGACCTATAAAAAAGATATGGCAAAAATAAATTGACATTTCTCGCGATCTTTTTTCAGATTAACTAGTGTCATATTACAAAATTAAGAAATCAACTTAGAAGGTCTGGGGAAGTAAAATACTGAGCTAAAGTTGTCTTGTCCTATTTTTGACTCAGCAATATCCCATTTTCGCTTGTCACATTTTTACGCAATATCCTGTATGTTTGTATTCAAGTATCAACAGGTCAAACCTTCTGAATTTAGACGCTATTTTGAGAAATTGATTTTAGGTCTGATTTTTCCATGGCCAACTAAGTAAAATTACTCTAATTTTTATTGAATTTTCTAACATAAAATTACAAATATTTTTGGAATGCCTTACGTTGAAATCATACACTTTGTTGAAGAGCTATAAATTTGGGTTTTCTTGAAATCTAGTAAAATCTACTATGTAATATTTGAAAAAAAAATGTTTTGAGAAAAAAAATATATATAATGATGATTGGAATTTAATTTACATATTTAAGAGAATAAATAAAAAAATTTCTTTCAATCAATTCGGCTATAGTAGGTGAGAAGCCACAACAATTTTGTGCACATGTATTTGGGGGTTGATGATTTAAAAAATTTAAGGAAATGACTGGCTGAACATTTTTATGAGCTTACACATTAATTGTTTGCTATAAGTTTTGATGTAGCCCATTCTTTTTCCTGCGCATTTAGAGTAGATGCTACCAAATACCTAATTCATCTTTCATATCGTTCACATATCATTTTTTCTCAGATATTTTAATAAACTAAATTTATACGTACGAAAGCATTACTACTATTTGATGTTTGTACTGCATAATAAAATGATGAATGTTGAAATGTGTATGTACCTGTTTAATGTGCATAATGATATATGAGATGGCTGAACCGTATGATTTTTTTTTTGTTATTTTACATTTTCTTCTGTTGGGTAAATGTGTTATATTTTAAGATTTTGTTTTTTGCATTGCCTGTGTGTTGCTTTGTGCTGACTGCTTTTTTTCTAGGCACTGGGAGGATTTTCCTGCAAATGGACCTCCTCAATACCAAAGAGCCCCTACTGAATATGATCGTCCACCACCATACTACTATCCTGGTACAGTGTAAGTTTTATAACTCGGTTTTTATTAGAAATAGCTCATTTAAAAATGTCATCACTTGACATAGCCATTCATTTCATTTAAAATTACACTGTCTAAGGTCCGGTCTTACTACCTTCGGATAAATGTTCAGGTTACATATCCATCCAACAACCAATGTCCGTCGGACAATCGAAGCAAGTGTATTATCAACCAATGTTGGTTTACGAGCATCTAAATAATAACAAATGTTTTATTAGTAAATTTACGTTGTTCCCCGAAAAAGTTAACACAAAACTGTCAAAATTTCATCTGCATTACAAGCTGTACGTTTGTTGTGTTTGCCCAACAACGAAGAAAGTAAAAGCCTTAATTAAAATCCAAATAACTAAAAAAGGTAAATATATTATAAAATTGGGAATTTGAATAACTAAAGATCTAGAAACAAGTATAAATCAAAAACAAATTGAACTTGACTGAACTAAATTAAAGGAAATAACTATACAGAAAAAATATTGAAATCCAAGCTTGTATGCACGTCGTAAATACTTGCAATGAAATGGCAAAGTGACAGCATAGATTACTATTAATTACTATTACCATTGAATAATGCTATTACTATTAATTATTAGATTAATCTATGGTGACAGCTATTCTAGAGATAACATGTTGGCCGGTACTTAATAAGGTGCTGGCTACATTTGGCCTACGGACAATACTTCAGCCGGAGATCATAATACAGCGAAAGACATTTGTTGATAGTAAGACCGAGCCTTAACGGCTGAATTTGTTGACTAGATATTAAGAAAGATTTTCTGGTAGTCAAGTGCAAGGATAACTTTTTTTGTAACAGTAATTTAGTTATTGTAGAGGTAATCTTGAAAATCTTGAGTCGATTTTTTTTCCAATTTTTAGCGAAAGTACTCAACATTGAATCAAGTGGAACCAAAGTGACTGATGAAAAAACTGGAACAACATTATCGAGAGACTGAATTGCATTTGAAAGGAGAACTTTCAACTCGCTTATAAATATTTTTTGATATGAGTCTGTTATTATAACAGATTTGTTCCATTGTAAAGTATTATTATCTTACATCTCATATTTTTAAAACCTCTGCTCACAGAATAAGTGATATCTTTGGTAGTTCTTCTTCGAAAAAATAACATCATCGATTACATCATTACACATCTAATCCAAAATATAGGAATATGCTCATATCTCAGGCTAAATTTTAGCTGTATCTATCAATATTTTACTTATATTTTTTTGCATTACGTCACTTATTCGAACAAAGAAATGTTTACACTATAAATATAGCTTTAAGTTTTTAATTATAAAGAAAAAAATCGTTTGCCAAAAGTCCCTATAATTAGTTTAAAATAGTCAGTGTAATGTAACAAAAGGAGAAACCCAAGTGTTATCTAGTCTCCAATTTGTTAAAATAAAGCCACTGTAAATATAATTGTATGTCTTATAGTTGTTTAATTGGTAACCCAGCAGGTTATGCACTTTTGACATAAATTTATATTAATGAATGTGTATGTATCTATAATAATCAGTATCTAGAACGAGGTACTTGAATGAACTCAGGATATTTATTAATCTCAACAAAAAATATGGTGCGGTGTGTTCTAAAATAGGATCTGAGGTTTTATTCATTGGTATGACAATTATTTTGCCTTAAATTATTTTCAAGTGTGATAGTAGTTTTTTGTCTGTGATTGTAATTGTGGAGATTAATAACAATCCTTTTTAAAAAACGAAATTGTGATCGAATGAAAAAAAAAGTTTGTGAACAACTAAACATCCTCATGTGTTAGCAAACAATCGTCGAAGGCTTGAATAATATTTTCATACATTTGTGTGTTGTAAAATATTATATAATTAGATACGTTAGATAATTTATGTTACGAGAATAAAATAATTTTATCACTTTTCATTTTTTTTTTTAATTATTTATGAAAAGTAGGTAGATCTTCATAGGAAATTATTGAGATTAAAAAATAACTAGTACAAATTCCAATTATTTTAATTAAATGTCAATTTTAATGGTCTAGAATATTGCATGTGTTTTATTTTTCAATTGTTCTGTTTAGTAGGTTTTCAAATAATCATTCCTAAGTTTTGAAAAAATTTCTCAATGTTTCTGTGTTCATATTTAAAATGTGCTCAATAATTTTCAAACTTGTATTAATATTATAAAATAAGGTTTTGCCATACCCAATACTGTTTTCTTGTATATCTATATAGGATGTTAATATTTAAATGAAATTCCAATGTTTATATGCAATAAAAATATTGAAATCAAGAGAATCATGTTTATATATTTCCATTCCCGTTATATTCTTTGTGAATATGAAGTTTTTGCACATGGGTTAAAAATACTATAAATTGTAAAATACTTTATTGGTCACAGATATTAAAAATGAATTTAAAAAATAAAATTAAATATATGTACAATAACACTAATAATTTAATTTAAATATATAAATACTAGGAATACCGTGAAACTGCTCAACTTAATAGAACTAAATTAAACAGGCAAAGTTTGTGTGGAATAGCTATTTCGATTTTTCAAAAGATCATCTATATCTTCTTCATTATAGAATACTGTGAATTCTTTTGGAGATAGTCCTTCAAATATTGAGCAAACGCTTGGTTTTAAATTATAAAAGAATAACGGTTGATCTCTAGCAACAAAGTCTTGAGTTAAAGTCTCGATTACTGTAGCTGCTGTATAATCTGCACCATAGATATGAGTACAATCAATGACAACAGGAATTCCTTGTCTAATGGAGTGTTTCGTCACCAAATTTCTCACATAGTCTACTGAGGGGAAAATGAGGCATCTATCTGGAGTCAACATCAGGTAATCTGCACCACCAGGACTCTGAAATGATAAAAGATATATATTGATGGATATAAAAAAGCTGTACTTTCTTGTAAAATTTTTCTTCATTGAAAAACTTTTGAATGGCTATATATTTCGATGGGTTAAAACCATGCCAAGACCCATGTCATTCAGGTCATGTGTCGATTGGGAACAAATTGTATAACAAAAAATAACAATTATGGGAGCTTGTCTTATTTTTGGACTAAGAACCTGTGGTTAAGCAATTGTATCAAAATTAGGAGACCCCCTCTACAGAGCAAAGATATTTTTTGACAAAAAAGGGAACTATATGCAATGCCTGCATCAATGGTTCCAATGATAATAACAAAAAAACAATTCCTTGCGAGCCATCTTTAAACAAGTATTACTTGAGATGATTTAAAAATACTGTAATTAAATTCTCGTATTCATTTAACATGGTTTATTTATCTTCAAAGGTTTCTATTTATTTCTGAAACACCTTGTATACAGAAATCATTATTATGAAATTTGTGCCTCTTGATATAATGTATATTTCAAAATTAATCATAAATATACATGACGTCCATAAAAAGTGATTCACTTATACCATTGATTATATATCCTTCGGATCCGAAGGATATATAATCAATGCTTATACTTTCGTTATTTTAAATGATATTGCCTGTATATTAATACAGTTTTCAATTCTATATTGGAAAATAATGCAACTTCATTCCAGTATATTTTTTACCTCACCGTTTCCGAGTTATTAGCTAGATGATGGATTTTTACTTAATTGCGGATGTTTTTCAACAAAAAGGAAAAATTCAACTTTATCATTCATGATGTGACCCATGGTAGAAATAAACAGGTATGATATTTAAAGTAACAAAATTGGTCCAACTTGAGCAGTTCCGTCAGATTGGAGGCTCTTATCGCATTCCATTGGTCCATGACAGATGCCATAAACCGACAAGGAAGTAGAAAAATGTACATGATGATATAAATTGAAAATTTTCTCTTAAGAATACAGGGGTCTCCCAAAAATTTTCGAACTAATGACCATTTTTGAAATAATTGATAGAATAGGATTTTTTTATTATTATTTTCAAACGAAAATTTCGACCAATGCACATTTCTATTTGCCAAGATTATATCAATAAATTTTTTTTCTAGGTCACTCCTTTAGTTATATTTATATGGCCTCAAAACGATGACTTAGCATGTATGAGATATGGCAAAAAACAATTTTTTTTATCTTCAAGACGGCATTAGAAAATGCTTTAGAACAAATTGTATTGAAATCTTCTTGCTAATCATAAGTATAGAATAGGCTACTGGAGAGTTTAATAAATAGATGGATATACTTACAGATAATTTTTCCACAGATATTTTTGGTCTAGCTGCGTGATATAAAATAAACAATAAATTGAGTCCAATCCCAATTAAAATTCCTATTTCTAATGGCAATACTAGGCAAGCAATAAATGTTGCCAATCCAGGAATTAGGTCACTTTCTGGAATAATAGAATCATAAATTTTTATTTATAAAAAAGTTGCTTTCGACTTACTTTTGGTTCTCCAGATTGGTTTAACAACGTGAACTTCTACCATGAAAATAACAGCTGCAATAATGATAGCTGCTAGTGATGCTTTGGGAATATAAAAGAAATATGGTGTGAAGAATAATAATGCGATTACTACTAGTAATCCAGTGTATAGTGATCCTAAAGGTGTACGAACACCACTAGAATTGTTAACAGCACTTCTTGATAAAGATCCTGTCCCTGGGTACCCCTGAACAAAAGAATTCCCTATATTTGAAAAGCCTATTGCTATCAATTCTTGTGTCGCATCTACAGGCTTTCCATTAGCTAAAAATAATCAATTATTTTACAAACTTTACTAATCAGTTTTGTTTATTAAACATACCGAAAGCTTTGCAAATGGCAATGTTTTCTAGTAGAGCTATCAAAGGAATTACTATAATACCAGAACCAAGATTTGAACACATTTCACCAAATGTTACATAAGTTCCGTTGCTATTTGTATATCCAAAAGGTGGTGGCTGCATAGTTGGCAATCCTGGAGGAATGTAACCAATTAATTTGAATGGAGGTGACCCATCTCCATAAACTGCGAACCCAAGAACACCACACAAAATCACAAGTATAGCATTTCTTGATGTTCCTATCAGCCATATTGATTTATTCATAACTTTTTGAAAAGTAGTAGGGCCATTGTTGCTATCTTTACAAATATCTTCATTGGATGTTTGTGTTTCTGGTGGTCCTATCTTTAGAGTTGCTATCACTCTCATAATAAGGAGTACAATGATGCAAACAACTCCAAGAACAGTATCCCACATACTGGTTTCCCCTATGTGGTGGAATATACTCGTCCACATTTCTAGGAATGTATTGCCTTTGGCAGGTATGGCTAGCACATCTTTCACTTGGGACGATACAATAATTAAAGCTACCGCTGATGTAAATCCAGAGGATACTGGACCAGAAACGAAGTCTATCAGAAAACCTTCAGGAAACAATTATTAGTACTAGAAATTCATTGTAAAAAAGTTGAGCTTACCTAATCCTAGAATACCCATAACTACTTCTACTAAGCCAGTGAGAAAACAAAGTAAAATTGCCATTTCTGCACCCATTCCACTAACTGCTTGGAAGGTGAGGAGAGATGCGATAGCTGTAGGGCCCATAGGAACATCTTTACAACTTCCAAAGAAAATGTAGATGAAGCACCCAAGGAAGGAACCATAAAGACCATACTGAAAAGAATTGTCAATTTAAAATTACCCAAGGTGTACAATTTTGAAAAGATAATGATATAAACGAATGCTCTACAAATATTTATTGATTTCACATGTAACATCAGAATTTTCTAAGTACATGATTTGAGAAATTATTTATTTGTAAAGTATCAATGAATGTAAATGAGATAGTATTCTATGGAATATAATATCCTGTCAATAAATATTATTCATGGTATTATTAAAGGTGTTTTTATTCAAATTTCGATTATGAAACTATAACTACTACGAACGTCATAGGTATGAATTCCAAAGCTTCAGTCATTCAAGTGCAATTGACAACCGGATTCTACTATCTTCAATTTAAACGAAATATATATGTAATTTACCTTCATCTTCAATCTTATGCAATGATTAATAAAATATTGTTGGCTCTGTTATAATTTATGACGATATTGGTAACATCAGGATAAATTCTATTAAATTATACTTAAAAAATTAAGGTTATTTTGTACATATTTAGAATTTTATAATACAATATACAGTGTGTTAAGTGATAGGATCCAGGTGGTCACAAAGTGAAAATAAAAAAAAAGATTTTTACTAAGGAGCAATAATCTCAAAAATTGTTTCTTGTTTAAAAACAATTAGAAAAATTCATAATACCATGTGCCCAGAAATGCATCGTTAAGGCGCTACGCTGTTTCAAAGATGGAGTCTTGGAACTCATTTTTGCCGAATAGTTTTAAAACAATTTCATGTAATGACATGTTATTTGGCACATGAACTACTGTTAATAAATAGCACTATTTGTTATAAATATTTAAGGGAAATTTCCAATCATGGGCGTGACCATAGGGGAGAGATGGACCCACATCTTCCCCCTATGCACACGTCCATGGACATGAACTACTGTTAATAAATAGTACAGAGTGAGCCAAAATGATTGACCGACGTTTAAATTTCCCGCTTGAAAAAGTTAGGGATTTTGCTCTATCAAGTTAGAATCAGGAGCTGTATTCGCGGAGACCTGATTTTCGATCACAAACCAGTCAGATGTAGTCTACCAAACAATTCATGAACAGCAGGTAGCATTGCGAAACTCAGAACTCAGCTGGGCGAATGGATTCCTGATCAAACTGACGATTCTGACAGCATCCGCGAACAGAGCTAGGGTTTGTAACAAAACGTCAGTGGCGGCCCTAACGTTTGTAAGTTTGTTATTTTTCTTGGAACACGAGTATATTGCATATTCATCTTCTCATTTAGCAAATGAATAATCGATAGATAACTACCTAATTGAATTTTTGAGTCCAAAAGAACGCTAATTATTTACTTAAAATTCATCTTATATTTGGACCTAACCTATTTGAAATGACAGCTGTTTCGGGACGCCTATGGGTGCAATTTTACCATCAGTAATGCCAACTATAAAAATTTTATCGGCGGGAAATTTGAACGTCGGTCAATCATTTTGGTTCACTCTGTACTATTTGTAATAAATAATTGGAAAAAATTTTTAATCATGGACGTGTGCATAGGTGGAGATAAACCCATCTCCCCTTATGCGCACGCCTATGATTGAAAATTTTCTTAAATTATTTATAACAAATAGTGCTATTTATTAACAGTAGTTCATGTGACAAATAACATGCAATTATATCAAACCGTTTTAAAACTATTCAGCAAAAAACCAGTTCCAAGACTCCATCTTTGAAATAGCATAGCTCCTCAACGATGCATTTCCAGATATATGGTGACATGAACTTCTCCCAATATTTTCGGTAACTGTATAGCCTGCGGTCCCAACGATCTGAGGCCAATTTTTCGCCAAACCCCTTCGAAACGCGACGAAAAAATTT
>JAUIMX010000158.1:0-14697 GCA_033557805.1 Phaenonotum sp. SLE1380
ACGCATAAAAGAATATGCAGACAACATAACATAACGCATAACAAAGGCATTTCACTGTTGTATTAGACCCCGCGCACCCTACGGACTTTTTAGTCGGCCGACTGTTTTTTTCCGCGGCGGTTTCTACAAAGACTAAAAAGTCCGTAGTGTGCGGCGGGGTCTTATAGTTTTGTTTTCAAAAAGTTTCCTTTTCTATTTCAGTAGACTGTACCTAAATATTTTTAAATATAAAAAGTAAGTTTGTTGTATATCATTTGAAAGGTATTCAAATTACCTATTCAACGAGGTGTTTTTTTTGCCAATTTCGGATAGAAGGTTTTCGAGATAATTATGTTTTTATTTTTGTCATGATATCAGTGTTGGAAATATGGATTTAATTTTTAAACTTTTAATAATTTCGATTTTTCAATTTTAATTTGAGTGGTGCATATAGGTATATTTTTTTAGTTTTTGATGTAACTTGTGTACATTATTTTGAAAATTTCATACAGCATATCATAGTATCTAAAATATAAATAATATGTATTTGTAGAGGCCTGATGATGTCAAAACTTTCTACGAAACCGATCATCTGTTGAAAATAATAATGAAATAATTTCAAGCAAGTACTTTTCTTACATTTCATCCTTATATAACCTCATACAACACTCCATACTTGATGAACATATAACTATATAAATGTAGATATGTTTCTTGAATATATTGAAAAAAGCATGCATTCTGTCTGAAATTTATGATTCTACTGTCTTTTGTACTATCAGTTACTATTTTTCGAAATATCCAAAGTATAAATACATTTTACTGAATTAATTTACAAGAATTGATGGAAAGCTACGGCTATTTCTCTCGCTGAGGCGAGCCGAGGCAAGGCGAGGCCGAGTCTTGAGAATGTACAAGATTAAAAACACTAGTCTAAAAGTTTCATATACACTCCCGTTTCTCCTAGTGTCTCCTGAGATGCAACAAGGCGGGACACTTGAAAAAAAATCGTGAGAGGACTTCAAAACGGTTAAATTTTTTTATATTTTTTCCATCAATGGGTTTTCTTAAAACTAAATAAGACCATCATTATATCCCCAAACGCTTCTTCCCTTTCATAGAGTTCGATGTCAATATAAGTTGCGGGAGGCCTTGGATCAAAAGCTAAACGACGCCAACTTTAGAAACAAGTGACTAAAACGCGGGGATTTTGAAAACTCTATATTTTAATACGACTAAAGTGCCTTAGCGAGTTGAGATATAGAAAAATTTTATTAAGATAATTTGTTTAAAATCGAAAAATAAGTCGAAATAGCCCAAGTAGTATTGCAGTGAAATTTCAAAATTTTCCGAATTTTCCCATAAAATTTTGGATTCGAATCCAATTCTCAATTCCAAGCAACTTATTTAAATGAAATTTTTTGATACAAGCAAGCATTCAGTGACTTTTTTCATATAATAATCAATTCTGATTCCCTATATCAATCAAAGACAGTAATTTAGCGATGATTGCAACACCGTAACGTGCAATTAAAACAGTTTGATGGATTGAAACGATTCGACTGTCAGATTTGGTCCAAACGTTCCCGTGATTTATGAATTTTTACGCTCCTATTGATGGAGAAAGCCTGCAATATGGTGTCAGAAGGGAGTACAGAATCCGAACGAAAATTAAAACTATATTTATGAGTTCGAAGTGGCGCGTCCCGCGATTGGTTCGCGTCATATTACCGATAAGCAATAAATATCAAGGAACAAAGCTCCTATCCATAACTAATAAAGGATACTCGCTGCGTGTGTCGGTTTTTTATGCCCTGTGTAGAATGCGTCACCGTTGCTCCCCACACAATTACATAGATTTATTTCTCAACATAAAAAGTAATGTCGATACCCCATCGATACAACACACACGAACGTGCATGGTGCGCGATCCCGGACTCTATTGTTGTGTCTGTCGCCTTCTTCCAGCCATATGTTGCCGATCTCGCGATCTAAAAGTTCAATCGCTACAATTAATTGGAGGCTAATCCTTTGCCAAGATCCCGAAACGAGAAACAGATGGAAAGTTTTTGGCAAGAGTATCCCTTATTTGTCGAACGAAATGTATAAGTGAACTGAGGTTGCTTCGTTGTAGTTTGACAGTAACATTCCTAATGTAATGGTAGTGTAAATGGATCGAAGGCACAATATTTTAAGAAAACTATACAAGTAAACTGCTTTAAAGAGTGAAGATATCAAAAAATGTTATTAAGATAAGTTGTTCAGAATTGAAAAATGAGTCGAAATAGCTTAAGTTATATTGCAGTAAAATTTCAACTTTTTCTATTGTTTTTCCAAAATTTTCATTTTCAAAATTTTTTTAAGAAATTTTGATGAACTTTCAAACTTCAAGAAATTCATTTCAATCGAACTTTTTGATATAAACCACAATTGAGGTACTTTATTCGTATAACTGTTAATTATACTCCCATATATCAATCGCAGGCAATAGTTTTGTGTTGATTGTTAGATGCTTGATAATCTTCTAAAGTATGGCAATATGAAATCTACGAGTAAAAGCGAGTTTGAACAAACATCGCGCCATCAGAAATCTGCAAGCTCACATCGAACAAAGCTTGTTTTTCTGAAATTCGGATACAAAGGTGGCTGAGCACATTAAAATCATTAAGCGAATGTTTTCTTAGTATTTATTTTGAACAGCTGCCTCCAACCAAGGGCTGGCCCTAATCATAATTGATCCAGGTAGCGAAAAGGGACATCTCGCCCAACACTCATCGTTGTTTTGAAGTTTTTGCCGATATAAACACCTGGTCTCAGCATCGCAAGGCCTCCCGAGATTAGTAGCAAACAAAAGAACGTCTATTCAGAATGTGTAAATGGCTCCGAATTCCTCGCATTATTTCCTCGGTTCTCATTGAAAATTTGAGACCTTTTTAAAAGATTGCCATCTTCGCGATTTTGCCCTAAATAATAGTTCGGTTCTCATTTTGAATGGATGAGGATCAGAGAAGGAGGAAGCAATCTATAAGAAATGTATCAGGTCTCCCTCACTACTTCTCGCGAACTTGTATCGACTTGTATAAAGGCAATTCCGAGCCATTAATAATGCGATTAATTCGAAAACACAATGAGAAATGAGTTCATTTACGAAGAAATAAACTTTTATCTCTGCTCGAGCTATACAATATTCCATCAAGCCCGAATCTTCCTGGCGGGGCAGACTGAACGTGCGCCATATATTATTGACTAGGGCGCGTACTATAACGCTAGACGTGCAGAGCACCCGGGTTCTCTATTAAGAATTCATATGAGAAACACAAGGGGGACTTGAAATATTAATCTATATTTCTCATTTTTCCAGAAGAAAACAATTCATACCGTAGTACGTAAGATAATGTTTGAGAAGCTGCCGGTCTCTCTCTTTTCCAGATAAATTTACCGTATTTAGAAAATTCTGTATTGTTAAATCCAGTAGGCCGTAATTTTCACAAATCTAATCATAACTTTCGAATCAATCGAGTTAGAGAAAAATATTCAAAAGATAAAAGTTGCTGTAGGCTTTGATACAAACGATGAGCTAAACTAATTTTGAAAATTAATGATTTTAAGGCGGGAAATTTGGAAAATCTGAATTTTCGTACGAGTAAAGGGCTTTAAATAGTAGAGATATAGAAAAATTTTATTGAGATAAGTTGTTTAGAATTGGAAAATATATCGAAATAGCTGAAGTTGTATAGCAGTAAAATTTTGAAGTTTTTGGTCATTTCGATTCCATATATCGAACGAAGACAATATTTTACTTGGCAATATTTTGAATTTGAATTTTTCAAGTAAATTGACTTATTTCAATAGAATTTCCTACCATCATCAATGATTAATATAGTATCAACACAATTATTCAGAGAAATTGATATATCAGTATCTAGTAGGCAGGTTTTTACAATTCTAATCATAACTTTCTTATTGATGTAGTTAGAGAAATATTCTTCAGGGATAAAAGTTGCTGTAGGCCTTGAAACAAACGATGAGTGAATCAAATTTTAAAAACAAATGATTATAAGGCGGGAAATTGGAAAATTCTCAATTTTTATACGAGTAAAGTGGCTTAATGAGTAGAGGTATCAAAAAATTTTATTGAGAGAAGTTGTTCAGAATTAAAAAATACGTTGAAATAGCTAAAGTTGTATAGCAGTAAATTTTTGAATTTTTTGGCCATTCTGATTCCGTATATCGAACGGAGACAATAATATTTTACCCAATTCCAGTGTATAAATGAGCCTAATCAAACAAAACAGATTTGGGAAAGTTTGTCACGTGAATAAATGCTATCAATAAAACAAAAATCACTGCCGTGCCGATTGCATCCGAATAATAAGCAATTAATCAAGTAATGAGTTCAGTGCCTATATCAATTTAACCTTCGCATACTATAATTGAACTTGGGTAAAATTAAAATTAAGGCTACGCCACCACTTAAAATGATAAAGATTACATTTTACAAACGTGAGAAATTGTTGTCGGATGGGTTGGACGCCGATTGTTGTTTAAATTGCTATGAAGAATTTTTATTCGACGACTTCAGTCACCTCGATCGATTGGCGGCATAACAGCGAGATAATTCCACAATCACTGGGTTTGTCATTAGTATAGAGACCACAAATAATTATATTACTGTTACCATTATTCGTGGCACTGACTTGTATAAATTGGATTAGAACTTGGGCAACCTAACCTCAAAATTCCAATTAGGCAATAATCGAATGGGGCAATATTCGGACTATAGCGCTGCTTTTTTTCCATCAAGATTAAAATCGAGATGCATCTCGTACCGAAATAAATTCTCCTTAGTGCATTGACAAAAAGTCTAGATTGTGTATGTATAGAATAGAGTGGGACAGAGATACCGGTTACCTCGTTAGCAACAGAGACGTGACGATCCTGGGCGTGGACTAAAGATTCATTCCACTTATACAATAAGACAAACAAGTTGTTCGTTACTATAGCTACCGCACTACGCTCTCCTTCATTGGCTGGAATATGCTACAACTACGTATACAGGACCCGATTATAATGTAGTTTTTTTTCATTGAATTTGTATCTATTATTTATAGGTGTATGTTCGTATAAACGTTTTTGAGACGTCGCATTAGCTGTCAACGCAATCTATCGCGATAGAATCTAGTTTGCCGGTACCCTGATTAAAACAAATGACTGTAAGCGGATTGTGACGTCGAGGAGCGCGCGATTTTCGATTTTTTTAAATTTGTTTTCAGCGGTGTTACAAACTATTCCATTCCGCGTCTCGCGCTCTTGCATCTCGATGTTCTCGACGACTTGCTTGGCCAACCTCGGGCGGGATAGTGCGCGAAAAAGTGAAGTATCGCATAATTTATAACCTGGTCAGCGTTTTAATTCTCCTTCTTTCTTTCCGTCAGCAGTAAACTTATCAAAGCCTTCTCGCTCGTCTCTCTCGATCATAAATTATATCAAGCATTATTGTACTTTGGTTTTTAATATCTTCCAGTATTGGCAAGTTTTGAACTCCACCAACTAATGGCTTCGGGATTATCTTTTAAAATTCTGAATTATTTCTAGTTGAATTTTCAATTGCGCAATATTCAATTGCGCATATGAATTTAAAGTGTTCCAATTGTTCATCTTACTCCACTTTTTCAGCTAATCATTAACCAAGAAATGTTGAGAAAATTTTGCCAGTGAGAAGTGACTTTAAGGAGAAAATTTTGAAAATATGAAATTCTATAGCAGAAAAGTGCCTTAATTAGTCAAGATATCAAAAAATTTTATCAAGATAAGTTGTTCGTAATTGGAAAACAAGTCGAAATAGCTTATGTTATATTGCATGAAAAATTTCGAATTTTTACGATTTTTTTCCAAATTTTGAATTTTTTCGATTTTTTTCTTAGAAAAATTTCTTCAAATTTTGCATAGTGGCCTCTTTTCGCATTTGTATTGATTTGAAAAGGGTATGGTCGTAGTAGAAAAATTGTGGGGAGGGGGGACTTGCGAGTTTGTCCCACTATAAGACCCCTGGAATTTTTTTTTGACGAAAAAAGTTTTCGCATCTTGTAAATTTGAGTGTTTTGAGCAACTAATCATACTTTGTAATTTTTCAATTTAAGCAGTCGTTTTCGAGTTACAACCTTCGGAAGGTCGTAAAGTGCATATGTTTGAAAGAACAAAAAGTGACCACAAACGACCAAATGGGGGGCCGTACTGACCCTTCAATTGTCAATTGTTTCGACTGGAAAAAAATAGGTACGCGTAAAACATAATTCTACACTCCTTAGGCCTATTTTTGTCAAACAATTTCAACCTCCTTAATTTTTATGGGGTTAAAATTCGATTTTCGTGGGTGAGAAATGGAAGTTTTTGTCGAGAAAAGGGCAAGCTATGGGAAATAAATTTCTGACCGCTATAAGGACATGTCCACTTGATAGAATTTTAATAGGAAAAACAGAAATAAAACGAAGAAAAGGGATATATTTATATACAGTTCAATTGTACATATGCATTTAGTTCGAATTTCTTACATGTTCACTAAGGAAGTTCGTAAAAGCAATTTAATTGTTTCTAAACTCAAATAAGTTCAGGAATGTGTAGGTGCAATTCAAGCAGTGAGGATGCAGATGTGAACGTTTTTAGTAAACAATAAAATTCAAGCTATTAATGTTAGGGCGCAGATGTGACAATTTCCAAGAACAAAAGTCTACATTTAACCGGGAACGATTCACCATATTTCAAAACATTTAAAGTATTTATAAAAAAGATATTCAAATTATAAAGGAAAGAAATATCTGCGTGACTTTGCCCCACATGCTGCGTTGCTTCGCCCCATTCTCAATAAAATGTTATTAAGAGGTAAAAAAATAATCAGAATCTGCAAAGAAAGTTTTATTCCTCATCTTCTTCTTCAACATTCTCAATATCGGAATCCGAGCTACTGTTGTGTGAAGAAGTAGACTTTGATGAACTTGACTCATTTTCCTTTGCTTTTTCAAGTTCATATCAGGTATTTGAATAGATATATAGGTTCCTAATTTCTTTTTCACAACTTAACTAAAAATGGGGCGAAGGCACTTTCTCCAAAAACAATAGTGATCTGCGTTACTTACCCCACAAACAATGCGGGGCTTTGCCCCATTTCAACAAATCAAAACAAACATAATCTAATGTATGAATATCCAAACAAATGAATTAGGAAAAGTTGGACCGCTTTTTCCAAAAAGAAGTACAACAATATCGTAAACGTTAGAAGAAATGACTCTTCACACGATCTCGCAAAATCATATCTAAAAATCATAAATATTACATCAAAACTATGTAAAAGTTATTTATCTCATTTTTTTCTGTTTGGAGAAACACAACTGCCACAAGGTTTAAATGTGCACTTACCGGTATATACGCGTACCAACTGTTCAGCAATAAACTCACCAGTTACTCAAAATCTGCGAACAAACCTCGTGCGTGCCTTTGCCTCGTGCGAACAAACCTCGTGCGTGCCTTTGCCTCGTGCGTACTTACCCTAATCATTGCGCGAAGCGCGAGAACCCATCAAACCCGAGTCAGCTTTTTTTCCGAGCGCAGCGAATACGAATACGAATAATTATAAATAATCTAGTATACCAAAATAATCAACGTTAACAACCAATTAATGAATGTAATTTCATTGTATCAATATACGTAGAATCGTACAACACATTATTTGATGAAAGCTGATTGATACTATTTATGAAACAATTCATAGTGTATATGGAATTTTCATTGGTTCAATGTAAAAAAAAGTAATGAACGGTGAATTGTTTTTTCTATACCTAATACAGTATTTCAGTTCATACAAACAAAACTTCAATTTTATAGATTCAAATGCAAATTCCTTACAGTTGTTGCGTGAAAAAACATTAATCAAACAAAAGGTTCCATTCAAACACACGCACTTTTTATTCCAAAAACACCACCCACGTTTGAAGCCCCAATTTTTCATCTAAACAAAGTTCTTTACCTGAAATTGTCCACGAGGTGCGTGCAAGATTCGTTACACGTTCAGTTCTACCTTCGTTATGACAACAGATTGTGTAATAGTATTACTCATTCTTTTGTTTTCAATTCCAACTGCGTTGCAATTTCAAAGCCCTTAGCAAATTTAATATTTTAACTCTACATGGGGTGACGTCCAGCACTTCAGGAACGCACCTAGATGACAAAGGATTCTAAATGGGTGCTGTTAGTTAAGAAAAAAAATTAGGTTAGCCGAGACGTAAAATTGGCGCAGTCGGCGGGATGCATATTTGAATTTTGGGGTAGAAATCGTATCGGGTTTGAAATGGCACGTTCTGTTTTTAGTTTCCTTATTCTCTCTTATATCCGTAGCCTACTCGATAACCGGCGTTCTTTACAGAAAACAAGAGAAAATTAAACTCGTATATACGTTGGAAGTATTTCCAGTTCTGTGCCATTACTCAGAATAGTTCGAGTCTTCATCACGGTGGCGGCACATCGGTTTCGTCCTGGATTACTCCAGCTGTTGCCCGCGCTTCAAAAGATTCCCTGAAGTAGGCATATCCTGCCGCCAGTATCTCTATTAGTTGTCTCTCCGCCAAGGGCTAATTGGCCGAAGGATCTAGGTGTATATTTGGGGGCGGCAACCCTCTCCAACACATGCGCGAAATTCCCCAACCCAATCTGTATACGAGTCCCAGGATTTGCCTCCAATGTACATCCTCCGCGAAAGGATTATTACGTATTTAACACGGAATAAATCTAAATCTGTCATTCAACCCCTTGTAGGTATACAGGGTGATCTAATTTAAGTGCTCACCAGTTTCATCTTTGTTATTAGTGGAGATACCAAGTCGGTTAAATGTAGACAGATGCAGTGTTTAATGGGATTAGAATAATGATGTTTTCAAAAAAACAATTGAACATCGCGTTCTAAAATTATTCACACAAATTTCAATACTAGTAATGTGGCGTAATTAGTCGAGATATCGAAAAATTTCATTAAGATAAGTTGTTCAGAATTGAAAAATACGTCGAAATTGCTAAAGTTGTACTGCAGTCAAAATTCTTTTTTTTTTTCGAATTTTTCCATGAAATTTTGTTTTTAGTTCGCAACGACTCATTTCATTGGATATTTCTGGTATCAATACGTTATTCGTACGAAATTTACAAATTTCCAATCAACTTTCAGGTTGCCGTAGGCCTTGTAACAAAAATAAACGGAAGCCAATTTAAAAAACAAGCGAATATATGGCGGGAATTTCGAAAAATCCTAATTTCAATATGAATATAGTGGCGTAACTAGTCGAGATATCGGAAAATTTCATTAAGACAACTTGTTTAGAATTGAAAAATACGTTGAAATAGCTAAAGTTGTATTGCAGTCAAATTTCAATTTTTTTCCCCAATTATTCCATGAAATTTCGTTTTTAGCTCGTAACGACTCATTTCATTGGAAATCTCTGGTATTATCACGTTATTCATACGAAATTTAATAATTTCCAATTAACGTTTAGGACTTGAAGTTGCAGTAGGCTTCAAAACAAAAATAAACGGAAGCCAATGTAAATAACAAGCGAATATAAGGCGGGAATTTTGAATAATCCCAATTTCAATAGTAGTAAAGTGGCGTAATTAGTCGAGATATCGGAAAATTTCATTCAGATAAGTTGTTTAGAATTGAAAAATACGGCGAAATAGCCAAAGTTGTATTGCAGCCAAAATTCATAAATTGTATCTCGACATTTATTCAAAACCCAATTACACGTATAACCTCAAAAAAAACAACAAAATCCTTGACCGTATCCTTGCTTCATTTTTGCAAGCTATAAAGTAAAAATGTAAAACTTGTGGGCCTCTTTAATATTTGAATATTTAAATTTGATTCTTTTGTCCTCTGCTCGGCCAGAAATAAACAAATGAACGGCTTTAGAATTGCTAATTATTGCAAATCAAGATGGCCGCCGGGCAGTGCGAGAAAGCGGGGCGGACGGAAAATTCAAATGCGCGCTTTAAAATTCGCCCAAGATAGCCGCAAAAAGGGCTGCTTGTTAATTTCGAAACGGTCCAACCATCGATATCTCTTTCCAGACGTTATTGATGAGTGACAGTTTGCATCGAGATTGACATCCAGAGTTGACGACTCTAAATCTTTGTCTTTTAGCAGAATAGGTTCGACTTTTTTTACGCGCCCCGCCGCAAAAAAAACCCGAACTCGATTTCGAGATATTAAATTCGCTGGTTGGGACGTAATCGCAACTTTAATAATCCAGTAGGCCGTTTTTATTACGAATCTAACCATAACTTTCAAATTATTCGATTTGGAGGAAAATTTTATTTGGATAAAAGTTACGGTAGGCCTTGATGCAAAAACAGTTGAACTTCAATTTAGAAAACAAGCGAATTTAGGGCGGGAATTTCGAAAAATCTCTATTTTAATACGAGTAAAGTGGTGTAATTATTTGAGATATCGAAAAATTTTATTTAGATAAGTTATTTAGAATTGAAAAATACTTCGAAATAGCTAAAGTTGTATTGCAGTCAAATTTTGAATTTTTTCGAATTTTTCCACGAATCTTCGTTTATAGGCGTAATTTTTAATTTAAAACAACTTATTTCAGTGAAAATTTCTGGTATCATTACGTTATTCATACGAAATTTACAAATTTTGAATTAAAGTCACGGTAGTACTTGAAACAAAAACAAACGATCAGCAATTTTGAAAACAAGCGAATGTAGGGCGGGAATTTCGAAAAAATCTGAATTTTAATACGAATAGTGGCGTTATTAGTCGAGATATCGGAAAATTTTATAAAGATAAGTTGTTCAGAATTAAAAAATACGTCGAAAGAGCCAAAGTTGTATTGTCAAATTTCATAAATTTCCAATAAACGTCCAAGGCCAACTAAGCTTTATCGGATTAAGAGGGGTATTATAATGAATGATTAGGCTTGAAGCTATTGTGCGAGAAAGATGTATGAGTTTTTGTTTTATGGAGGGTGAAAAAAATATATCGCGAATTTCGTTACGCAAAAAAGACTTTGGCATGCGCCTCCTAGATAAACAATGGAGTTTTTTTTTGCATATCAATGGTGGCCTTGATCTTAATATGCACCCTCGTGTCTGATTGATCAAGCTCCTCGGTCCGTGAAGGGTGGTTTGTTAGTTGGGCTAATAAAGAGAGAAAAAAAGGGGTGGCAAAACAATGGGATGTTGTGTTAATCAATCAATATTTCTGAGATACATATAGAAAAGGGTACACAACCTCGCCCACGGCGAAGATCATCTAGGAGAGGATCGGTTAAACTAACCGGATGATTAAATTATCTCCGAGCGGAAAGACTGTCTTAACAATTTAGCTACTGAATTAAAAACAAGTGAGAGAGAAGACCACCGATTCGAAAACTCAAACTCACTCTGGTGTGAATTAATCGACTCCTTCATTATGAAAGGTATACGCTAGTTTTTTTGATCCCATCTCTGGTGTTTTATTTTTTTTCATACCATTTTAATTACAACGGCCGCGCGATGATGCTGTGGAATTCATCATTGAAAAAGACTCGCCGCCAAAAGGTGAGATTTTTGTTATATATTAAAGGTTTTAGGACCTTTTATTTTGCGCCTCTTGTATTTAATTGTCGGCCGGTACGGCCGAAGTACCAAAAAAACTCCGTGATTAATTCTGAAACGATACCCGACACAATGGGAGACAATATATTTAACTCACCTTGGTCTTACCACAAAAACAGTACTGTTTCGAATAATAGATTTGGGGGGAATTGCGGACACTCAAGAGAGTTCTTCGATGGATTTTAGGATATTAATTCAATATAGTAGAACCCGGTTTGCGTTGCTACGTCATTGGTTCAAGTGGTTTAGGCGTCTATAGGTAACACACAGACACATACATTCATTTTTGATTATATAAGATACATAGGTATTGGCTGTGATTAAATGACGCGTTGATATTTGCCCTCGCTACGCACGGGCAAGACTGTCTCGGGTTTGATGAGTACTCGCACTTCGCGCTTGAACCCATCGCATCGTCGTGCTGATTTACTGAACAACTTTTAATATTATCTTATTTGGTATGATAGTATGCCGCTTTACTTCCTACCCTCGTTTCGCACGGGTGAAGAACGACTCGCCGTAATGATTTTCAAACCAATATTATCCGATTGAAAACCCTGGATTATTGCATGGAAAATGTGCCACCTCGACAATATTCTTCCAAACGGTCGGTCCGTATCAAAACTGGCCTCCTGTATCCCACAAAATTGATCAAAATTTGAAAAAAATAGCAGAAATTACCCAAATGACCTTACACCAAGCACTCGAAACACATTAGTCAAAAAAACCATTGTAAATAGACAAAACTTTCTTCTTTTTCATTAATATCTTATCTAAATCTCTTTTTCTAGCACGTAAATTAAGTGCATTGCATTTTTCTTTCTCACAACTTTGTGTGGTAGATGGAATAATAATAAGTAAATTTTGTTTTTCTTAGATGAAATTGACTAATGGGCAGTATTTTTTGACGGCAGGAATGTGAGGCGTGATAGGAGGCCAGCCAATGACGACTGAAGATGATTTTTACGTACCCACTCCCCGAAAATCATGTAAATACATGAATCGATTATCGGTGAAAATTTCCTACACTCGGTGATATTTTTTTAATTTTATTTAAGTTATCAATTATTTTTAAGTTATTTTGCGCGCTTCCCAAATGGCTTCCTCTTTCATACTTTCGAGAAATAATTGATATTAATTTAAGTATTGTACCGGATTTTATTTCAAGTTTAGAGGCGCCACGCCAAGGGAATCGCTGCCTTAGCTTTATATATATTTTTTTGTAAATACGCGAATCCGATTTTAGTTTTTATTATTTATGATTAGTATTGTATATTTTCTTGTAATATATTTGTATTATTATTATTTCCTTGTACAAATCCAGAATTTTTTGTTATTTTATTTTATTTAAATATAAATTTATTTCATTTTATTATTTGGTTTTGATTTGTCCTTTTGTTTATTTTTGTAATTTATCATTTGAAATTGCCTTTTTATTTATTTTTACAATAATTCAAAAAATTGAACAAATCGTTCAAAGCTAGCAAGTCTTGAAACAAAAGCTTGCGATACGCGAAATTTAGGAAACAAATGACTGATGATAGTGTAACGGCTAGAAATATCGGAAAATTTTATTAAGTTGTCCAAAATTGAAAATTACATAAAAAATTCAAAGTTGTATTGCAGTCAAATTTCATATTTAAAAACAAATGACTGTCGATGGTAGTGTAACGGGTACAAATATCGGAAAATTATATAGAGATTAGTTGTTCAGAATTGAAAATTACATTCAAAAATGCAAAGTTGTATTGCAGTCAAATTTAATATTTGAAAAAAATAGACTGTCGATGACAGTGTAACGAGTGGAAATATCTAAAAATTTTATAGTGATAAGTTGTTCAGAATTAAAAATTACATTCAAAAATGCAAAGTTGTATTGCAGTCAAATTTTATACCTTTTTTGAAAATCACTCGAAATTACATTTCGAAGGTACGAATTGAGAATTGTAAGGTGTTGCGAGTCAGCTGTTGAAATTTCGTATTTCTATTTTGGAAGCAATTCAAAGGTTTTTCCCGTTACATTAAATATCGGGGTTTGTTTATTCGACTGTCTGTGACACTTTAAGTATAAAAGTTTCAAATAAATGTCTGCCACTTTTCGAGTTAATGCGACGCTTTTGACAATGACACCAGGGCCATTTGCAAGACAAACGCACGAGCCGAAGCTACAGTTCGATTTATTTTAGAGACAATTTAAACGATTTAAAGAAATGGGTATACTTAAACAGGGGTGGCGTATAGCAATACCGTTCCGCCCGTGGACCAGATAAATAGAACCCATCTATCCTTAGCGCTGCTGATATATGCCACAGCTAATATTCACTTGGACGACACTCCGCACTAACTTATCTGCGTCCGAACCAAATTGGAATATTTTAAATTCGTATTCTATCTCCGCAAGAAGGGCGTCGATGGCCGAGGGGCGTAAGGGCGTCGAATTTAAATACTTTATATGATATACACGATTCCAATTTTTGAAACTTATTTATCCCTTCGGATATCGAACTGAACCCTACGCAATAAAAGGGTGTTACAGACTCCATCCGGGGATCTGTACTCGTAATTAGATCCGCCATGTTTTTTTAGATATTTTTACCCGGATTTCAAGGATATATTGATCGTACTTGATTTATAGCCTCGTTACTGGGCATGAATCAGATCTAACTAAGGGGGACTTGTGTTTTTTCCCTTTTTTTCGATCTTTGATGAGTTATTATTTTGTCCCTGGGAGGGAACCAATATTTCTCCTCGGAAGGGCGAAAATAACCAAATAACTTTTTAAATATTGGTTTTATTGAGAAACTGTATTTGGATAATAATCGCAGATTGCCTTGAAACAACATTCAGTCGTTTCGAAATTGCGAAATAATTGAGGGTTGGACGGGAAATACGAAAATTTCAAATTTTCATAAGAGTAAACTGCTTCAACGGTTCGAGATATCGAAAAATTTTATTTGAAAAAGTTGTTTGGATTTCAAAAATAAATCGAAATGTAGTAAGTTGTAGAGAAGTCAAATTTCGAATTTTTTCGATTTTTTCAAATTTAATTGAAAATTTCAATTGTAAATCATT
>JAUIMX010000159.1:0-14682 GCA_033557805.1 Phaenonotum sp. SLE1380
TGATATTATTGCATGTACCAAATTTCAAAATTTTACCTTGAACGGTTTTGGAAATATAAAAGAAATCCTTAAAAAAAACCGGATTTCGAACACTCTGTATCTCGAAAACGAAGCGTTTGAACATATATGTTTATTGAGAAAACTGACCATATTTCCGAATTTTCTTTCGACTACCGAAGTTATGAACATGAAAACTGAAACACCCTGTATATTTTCATTAAAACTATTCACTCTCAATTCTTTCCAAGTTTCATACAACTTTTCTTGCGCATTACCCTCTTTTGAATTCGGATGTGCAGATTTATACGCTTTTGAACAGACGCAAATGTAAAAAGTACTTCGTAGGGAACTCATCTTCTTTTGTCGAGTAGAAAATTAAAACTAATTTATTAAAATAATTGTAACATTATTTTCTAAAGTCCATCAATAAAGGCATATCTAAAAATATGTGGGAATGTATGAGTGCAAACTTTTATTGATAGAAAATTGATTTTATTTCTCAGGAAAGAACTTTTTTATATCAACAGTGCAATATTATTTCTTTGATTGAGTAATTTGTTTTTACAATTCCTGTATTGCCTTCGAAATTCTATGAATTCGATTTTATTTGAAATATTCGAAAAGAGATATCTTACCTAAGATGTATCGCACCCCCTTCCTCTCCCATCATAAGAAATCTTAAGATTTTTGAATACCCCCGCTTCCTCCTAAAATCGTTACGTAATATATGGATGCTCCCTTTGCACGAACTATTCAAACGACTCTAGAAGAATGAGCGGTTTGAAAATAGGAAGAAGCGAGGGCGCGCTCGCCAAAGCATAACTGCAATGGATTTTAGGTGACTTGATTCTAGATTTATTTATTTTATGGACCGACCTTTGAAATAGCTATTCATCTAAATGAAATGATGGATGAAAGGTTTTTAGTGATAAAAAATGTTCAATCATAAGCTTTTGCATCACAGCTATGGTTTATCATGATTTTTTGCACGTAAACGTGATTGCGGATAAACAGAGGTTTTATATTCCACATTTACTATTTTCACGACCTCTAAATATAGATAGATTCGATGAAAAATTAAAGCATTGAGCGACCCAGAGTTGGTTAGAACTATTCTAGATGAAGAGCTAAATCCACGAACTTTATTTTTTCGACCACCCTTGTGATATAGCTCGAAACCTATGGAAACTTTGCAGTTATCATTTACCGTTCTAATCAATGGAATGTCGTTCATCACCAGAGGTAAAGGTTTGGTATTTCAAATGAAGTTCCTGCTATAATCAAAGCGATCTATGTAAGTTTAATTTGCCCCAGTCGATATGAACAAAAACCTTCATATTATTATTCCCCTTGGAACGATATCCAAGTTATCTGAAAAATTGGTGTACTTGATTGTAGAAATCATTTTCACGTGGGTATGCTTCTTTTTCCAGACTATGAATCAATCAGAGCGTTTTCGTAAACACGTAACCAATTAATGAAAAAAATTCTATCTCACAGCGGTAGAGTGACGTCTAAATTGGTTTTGTTTTTAGCAACCTCGAAAATATTCAAGGGACAAAGTCGGACATTGTTATCCGTTTTTAATGGCGATGAGATTCTCATCTTATTACAGCCAGAAAGGGTTTATTAGATTTTTTTGTCCCATGATAAATTGGCGTCTTTATTTGTCGTTTATCTCCCAGAGAAAAAGTAATTATCTGTCGTCGTGTCTCTACGCCGAGCTAAAATAAATACGAAGAAAAAAAACATGCACACAAAAGCCGCTATCTGACATGCCCTTTGTTCTATTACAACCTCGACGATGAGGTTTAGTTAATTTAGAAAAATCTACCGGTTCTCATAGAAATTCTCCTTTAAAAGGGTGCCGTTATTGTGTGCCTTTTGAACGGATAAATTGGCTTTTATATCGAATTCTTTTCCGAGTGGATGTTGGCCAAATTAGATTGTTATTTTGCGTGAAGTGCAAAACTAGATCTTTTTTCCGAAGTTTTCTAGCAAGACTACTAATCGAAAAACTATAATGTTACCAAAATATATCAGATAATTGACAAACTATTACCGCAATTTACTATAAATTCAAGATTACATGCTTTGAGTTCTAGAATTTTCCAACAATGACATATATTTAGGAACTTTTGAATAATATGCGCACATATTGTCCTTCGGAGTCATTTTAGGAGAATGTATCAACGCATTGAAGTACGCAGATTGAATTCTGCTAATTCGAAGTTCAGGTGACGTCAAAGTGTTGCTAGATTACTTCTTAGACACATGACACAGGCCTAGATTGCGCCGAAGAACACAGGGAATGGCTTCTATTACATTGGAGAAATGTCCTGTCCTCAGATGGGACAAGGTTTGAATTATCGAAAGGTTCTGGATGGCACACAGTCTGGAGGCAATGAGGACGACCAACACAAGGTGCATTCGTTCCCGTATCAGGGAAGAAATGTAAAGTTTAGAAGTGGTATAATGTATGGTTATTTACTTTTGAAAAGTGGTATATTTAGGAAATGCTATTTTGAAAACTGAAGATAATAATCTCAGTTTCAACACGGAAAATTGAAAAATATACCTTGGTCTGAAAATGTGCTAAAAGTAATAAATCTACTATTTAAGGTGGGTTTGTTACAAACGAATGACGTAAGGCATATAAAACAAACATTTTTCATAAATCTGTCAATATCTCGAAAACCGATGGATGTAGGTAAAAATTAACAGAATTGAATTATATTTGTATTTAACCAAGCAATTCAATTCTGAAATAATATACAGCGTGTTCCATTTCAAAAAATGTTTGTGTTGCTATTATTATTACTACTAATATGTTACAACTTTGAAATTATTTTTAAATTATAGATAAAAATTAGCAAAATACGATTCCGAAAACTCAGCATCGATATCACGTCTCGTTTGACTGCAATCGATCCGTTCCGGAACATTAGGCGGGCCCTGTATATTATAAAGAAATAGTTGTTCCAATCGGGTACTCAGTCAAACACACTAGGAAAAGTTGATAAGTCCTTTAATGCACATTATTTTTCTACAATAATTGACGTTTCGATAGATTTTTGTAGAAAAATAATATGCATTAAAGGACTTATCAACTTTACCTTGTGTGTTTGACTGAGTACCCAATTGGAATAACTATTTCTTTGCAACTTAGCTTCACCACAGTCGAGCGAATTTTCTTTTTCAACTAAACCTGTATATTACATTTTCCTAAAAGCACCATCAACCATACAGTGAGCGCCTAAAGTATGGAATAAAAATAATTTCTCTCTAATATTTGAGCCATGTTCAAAATCCTCGAACAGGTCGATTTTTATTTTCAATTTTACAGTTTTTTTCAAAAAGTTCAATTTTTTTGTTTCAATCCCCCACCCCCTACAAACTACCTCCAAATATTTTTAAATGGAAAGGTTAGGTTTGATGTATATCATTTGAAAGGTATTAAAATTACCTATCCAACGAAGTATTGATTTTCAAATGCCGACTGAGGGTTTTCGAGATATTCAATTTTTAATTTTATTATGATATCAGTGTTGAAAATGTGGAATAAACTCAATGGCATGCTTATTTTTTATTTTTACTAAAAATCTCGAATAGGTCGATTTTTAATTCTAATTCTACATAATTTTTTCAAGGAAATTATTTTTTTTTGTATGAACTACTCACCCCCTATAAAATACCCCTAATTTTTCTTAATGGCAAGGGTAGCTTTGTTGTATATCATATCAAAGAGAATCAAAATACCAATTCAATGACGTATTTATGATGATTAATTTTGGAGATATCGATTTTTCAAATGATAAATAATTGTTTCCCTATTTCGAAAATGAAAAAAATCAATATTTCAAAAACTATTTGCAAAATACAAAAATGGATACATCATTGAATTGGTATTTTGATTGTCTTTCATATGATATACAACAAAGCTACCCTTCCCATAAAAAAATTAGGGGTAGTTTATAGGGGGTGAGTGGTTGATACAAAAAAAATAATTTCTTCGAAAAAATTATGTAGAATTAAAATTAAAAATCGACATTTTCAAGATTTTTTAGTAAAAATGAAAAATAAACATATCATTGAGTTTATTCTACATTTTCAACACTGATATCATGGTAAAATTAAAAATTGAATATCTCGAAAACCCTCAGTCTGAATTTGAAAACAAATACTTCGTTGAATAGGTAATTTCATCACCTTTCAAATGATATACAACAAACCTAACTTTCACATTTAAAAATATTTGGGGGTAGTTTGTAGGGGGTGGAGGGGTTGAAAAAGAAGAATCAAACTTTTCGGAAAAAACTGTAAAATTGGAAATAAAAATCGACCTGTTCGTGAATTTTGAACATGGCTTAGAAATTGAAGAGTAATTATTTTTATTCCATACTTAGGCGCTCTGTATACAGGGTGTCTCACGGAAACCGGTCATTAAAAGTTCTCAAGGTTCACGTCATTATTTTGGAATGAAATTCAGCTAACAAGTATCTTAGCACCTAATCTTTCGAAATAAAATATTTTCATTTTCTTGTCACTTCCGGTTAAACCGGAAATGACTGTCAACTTGGTTATTTTGAGTAGAACACCCTATATATTTTCACATATTTTGATTCTACACTGAAAAATAAAGTAACTTTATTAGAATATGTATGCTTGTATACTCCACCGTTTTCGAGATATTAGATGATATTCATTTGTTTTGTCAATTGCAGACCTATGTTTTCAAAATCGTATCTTCTTCACTGGTCATGGTAAAACTCTCATTTTCTCAGCAAAGTTGAAGAAAGGCATAGAGAATTGATACAAATTAAACTTTTGTCACACAATTATACAGGGTCTACACAAAAAATTTTCAAACTTTGAACTCTATAAATATCTAAACCTCACCTTTTTCAAATGTATATTTGTATGTTATCAGATTCCATTTGCAAAGTACTAAGTATTTTATGATTGACTGTTAACCGGTTTTAAAATAATAAATAAAATATTATTTTTCCATCGTTTTTGTCATAGAAAACACCGAGTGTTCCGGAATTTCGAAGCATTACTATACCACTACATTCTACATATGTGAGTAGCAAAAATACTTCAACAAACTTTTTTGCAAAGTCACTTCCTAAAGAAGACATGACCTCACAAAGCTGATCACACATAAATGCATTCTGTGGAAAAGCCATTTCCCTGCATCATCTTAAAATGTCATATTTTTCTTGGGGAGCGAGTTGGGAAAAAAATCATATAAATATTTTTGCTACTCACACATGTAGAATATTGTGTCACAGTAATGTCCGGAAATTTGACAACACTCTGTATTTATCGCAATGAAAATAATAGAAAATTATTATTTTATTTATTATCTCGAAAACGGTTCACATTAGATATAGGACATTCTTCATAAAATAGGAAGTCCTTCAAAAAAGGGATTTGATGACAAGAAAAAATACAGGGGGTGTTCTATTTGAAAAAAGTTAGTTTCAAGTATTTAAAATGTTCAAAGGTTGAACATTTTTTGTGCAGCCCTTGTATGTTTGAGAGACAAAAGTTAAATTTTTATCAATTTTCTATGCCTTTCTTCAAGGGTTCTAACATGACCAGTAAAGAAGATACGATGTTTTAAACATAGTTCTGCAATTGACAAAACAAATGAATATTATCTAATATCTCGAAAACGGTAACGTATAAAGACATACTTGTTTGGATAAAGTTACATTATTTATTAGTGTATAATCAAAATATGTAGAAATAAATAGGGTATTCTATTTAAAATAACAAAGTTGACAGTCATTTCCGGTTTAACTGGAAGTGGCAGGAAAATGAAAATATTGTTTTTTGGAAGATCAAATACTGAAACCCCCAATTGCAAAATTTCATCCTTGGATGATGATGGGAACTTTGAAAACCTCTAATGAACGGTTTACGTGAGACACCCTGTATAATGTGGTAGCTTAAACTTGAGATAACTGAATATCAGGATAATAAGTGAAATATGAAAAATGTTTCAAATAATATGTCAATAATTATGAGGGGGAAATTCATTGAGGTACATTCCAATTACCACCATCCACCTCTAGAGGGTGTAACTCCGATATTTTAAATAGAACCTCTTATTTTTTATTACAAATTATGATTCTACTAATCAAAATAAATAACTCTTATGTGAAACATTTTTTCAAAATATCAATAGATGGCGCTGCATTCGAATCCATAATTTTAACTTGAGACAACTGAATATAATCACACTAAACTAAAATTTATTGCACCCTGTCGTCCTGAAAAAGAAAATAAATTGATTTTTTATAGCAAAGAACATCTGTATTAATTAGTAATGGACTTTCGCACACTGAGAATTTTAAGGACAGGTCTGGCAAAAATGATAACATTAATCGGAGTTTGGTTACATCAACCAGAAAAATTTACATTGGTCAGTATAGAAGCGGCCGGTACAATTGATAACAATGAGCGAGTGATAACATTAACCGCGATCACATTAGGCGGGGTCGACTGTATAAAAAAGTTATTGGAACACAGTAACATAATTTTTCAACAGAGATTCGGGAAATGTGAAAATATATAGAGTATTCAATTGAAAATACTTGAGTGATAGCAGAATAAGGATATTTTATTTTGCAAGGCGAAATGCATTATTCTCTAGTACTAAATTTTCAGAATAATTCGGGAATGGGAAGCTGAAAAATTCCTAACGTAAATCACTCTTCATAATTTCATTACAATAATTTGATAATACATTCAAAACAGCCAGTGTTCAAATTTTATTGTGATAAATTCCATAAAATACCGAATAAACTACCGACCTCGGTGACGCTGCGAGTAGAGTATCGAGTCCGTCAGTACAGCTATTCCAGTGGTACCAGGGAGGCCTTGTTCAAACCCCGGCGAGGTATAGGACATTTTCCGGACAGGAGAATCGTCCTATCCTCGCAGGATAAGAGCCGTAGTATAGTTTAGAATTAATTAGAATTTAAGCCGATGACATGGGCACCGATTCTGAGGCAAAAACAAAAACAAAAAAAAAACCGAATAAATTTATCTCATCATTTTCGGTTTTTGTGGTATCGATACCTTTAAAATGGTGAACCATGTGGCAAAGTATGAATTGAGTATAATGTATCGCACTGTACGATAATCACATTTTGAAAAACCTGATTCACGATGATTAGTCGATACAACATGATGCTCGGGGTAGTATACGTCATATACAGAATATTTTATGAAGAGTTTCGGGAATTCAAAAGTTGATTGATTTGAATAATTTTTCATCCCCTATATAAATATTCCAACACCACATATTTTTGGTGAACAACAAGTGACCACATTAAAAATATTGCGCGTAGCTCAATTGATATTACGTATTTAGAATATTTCATGAACCGATTTGTAAATATTCAATATTTCGGAAATGTTTGTTATTTTGCGTTAAAAAGCCCATTTCAAACCAATATATACCAATTGGATCATTCGAATTTTATTTGTGAAAATAAGGCTTGCTATCTGTGAATAAATTGATGAATCTAGACCTGAAATGTTGAATTTCGACTGACATGGAAAAAAAAATATCTTCAACGTCCAAAACAAGGTGAAATTTTTTTGTTTATATAAAAAATACTTGCATTTCCTTGTAAAATAATTATTCCAAATATGATTAAAGGGCTACAGGTTTCGGCAAGAAACTCTTGCCATCTTTAGGCCTACGAGACAACATCTTAATGAAATATATTGAAATAGTTAAAGTGAATTTTTTTCTTACTACGTGTCAGGAAGTATTAGTGGGAAATCGTGGATGGTAAAATTGTGTACATTATGGTTGTTGCTAACACTGTATAACGATGTTACATTTGATAAAATTATAACTATAATCATAATAGTTCAAGAGTGTTGTCTACAACCTTAATGTTCACAATTTTACCATTTGCGATTTCCCACTAATACTTTTAGACACGTAACAAAAAAAAATTCACTTCAATTATTTCAATATATTATTCCATAAAGATGTTGTCTCGTAGGCCTGATGATGGCAAGAGTTTCTTGCCGAAACATGTAGCTCATAATCATATTTGGGATAGGAAGTGCAAGTATTTTTTATATAAACAAAAAAGAATGAAACTATTGAACATAAGCACCCATATTTGCTAAAAATTTTATGAAATAATTTTTCTTATTACACTCAATAACTCAGAAACGTCTGGTTTTAGATGTAGATATGTAGTATAGCATGAAAGTTCAAAAAATACATGCTTCCTATCGAAAAGGTAAGGTTATGGCCTAATTAAAATTTCTAAATTGTTTATTGTTACAATACAATTTTAGTATCTTCTTAACATAGTATATTTTCCCAAATTGGTAGATAAAATTGAATAATACTTGATAGAAGTTTATAATGTGAACGATAATTCAACATATCACGGAGGTATTTCCACAAGGAATAGAAATTTGTGTGGCTTTTTTGATTTTCCGTAATCAGTTAAAGATAATTTTCCCTAATCAGTTGAGAAAGTTGACCTCCTTGAACAGGCAGTGCCTTATTCATGGAAATATTTGACGAGGATATCCCCCTTGGATAAATAAGCTAGTTACCATTAATATCCCGTTATTCTTCATAAACATTCAACAGGCCATTTTAGTGAGGCAGCCTATACTACACCATGGACTCATACCAAATATATTATTTACAAGTTTTCATCACTTCCGGTTTTACAGGAAGTACCTGTAGCATCTACATATTACAGATGTCCTCAAATGATCATTATTTATTCAGTATTCGGCCTTCAGCATCCTTTGTTAGATTATGGTGATATTAGTTTGTATTAGAAAATTTCTTCGATTCAGTTCAATATTGTGGCCTTCAGCCGCCTTGTTAAATCCCAACTTTTATTAATTTATTGAGCTAGTGTGAATTTCAACCGTTTTTGTCAGTCCTATGGTATCAGGGAGAACTCAGGGGTACTACCCAGTAGACGAGTAAAGTTGACCAAAGAAATAGAACGCAGACATTGTGGAGAGCCGATTTCTCCGGCAATAAACGCCACTGGAAATGACTCTTGAGTGACCACCCAAATTAGCCGCCACCCGCTGTTGCAGCTTCCTAAACAGGTGACGTAGAAGCTAGCCCCTCTTAAATAAGGTACTTTATCCATTTTTGGGTAAGTATCTACAGTTCATACAATGTCAGTCAGTAAAAGCAAGATGTAGTAGAATTTAAAAAACCTCAATGAAGTGTAAATACGTAAATAAATCATAATAAAACATCTACATTAAGTGAGTCATTGTCTTTCATCAAAAACACAACTACCTCTCCAGGAATAAAGTAAACAAACAAAAATATCTTTATTAATGAAAATTGTTGATACTTCCTTATCAGTTTTTATTTTTCATCACGTCACAAGTTTCGGCATTGCGCCATCATCAGACCTCCAAAGTAAAAGGAAACTACATCAAAACAGTGTAACAAATAAATTAAATCAACAAATTCAGTAAACATCGAGACAGCTGAAAATTGGTATAACCTCAAACCTAAATCTCACATGCTAAAGCTTAATTATTACAAATAATAACAAATAAATACTCGCGGTAGTCGTAAAATAAAGTTACAAAATGGATATTTCATGTAAATTAATAAATGATGCTGATGCTAAAGTTAGATCAATTTGGAAATCGTTTACGGGAGCAAATCAAGTTATGTCAATCATGTGTGTGTACATTTGGTTATCTTATGAGCATTTTCGTTCATAATATTTTGGCGGTAAGATTTGAATAATGGTCTAAATCGGATGTCAATTTGTTTATTGAGGCACTTTACATTTGGTTTTTTCTTTGTTCTTTCTATTTCATATGCTTCAAATATCTGCAATTTTAATGATTTTTCAACTATATGTATCAGTTCTGTCTTATCTGCATCTATTTTATGTTGTTCTTCCCACAAATGTTTCCTAAATTCTGAATGTGTTGTGTCTCTTATATGTTCTTTTATACGAATTTTAACATTTCTCCCTGTTTCACCCACGTATATCGCATTACAGTCTCTGCAGTACAGCAATGTAATGCAATATACCTGGGTGAAACAGGGAAAAATGTTAAATCTCGTATAAGAGACACAACACATTCAGAATTTGGGAAGCATTTGTGGTAAGAACAACATAAAATAGATGCAGATAACACAGAACTAATACATAGAGTTGAAAAATCATTAAAATTGCAGATATTTGAAGCATATGAAATAGGAAGAACAAAGAAAAATGCAAATGTAAAGTGCCTCAATAAACAAATTGACCTCCGATTTAGACCATTATTCAAATCTTACCGCCAAAATACTATGAACGAAAATGCACACAGACAACCAAACGTACACACACATGATTGACATAACTTGATTTGCTCCCGTAAACGATTTTCAAATTAATCTAACTTTAGCATCAGCATCATTCAATAATTTACATGAAATATCTATTTTGTAACTTCACTTTACGACTGCCGTGAGTATTTATTTGTTATTATTTTTAATAATTTAGCTTTAGCATGTGAGATTTAGGTTTGAGGTTATAACAATTTTCAGCTGTTTCGATTTTTACTGAATTTATTGATTTAATTTATTTGTTACACAGTTTTGATGTAGTTTTCTTTTACTTTAGAGGTCTGATGATGGCGCAATGCCGAAACTTGTAACCTGATGAAAAATAAAAACTGATAAGGAAGTATCAACAATTCTATTTATTATAAACACCTTATTGGGAACGACCATTTCAACAATCAAAAATATCTTTACATTACACTCGTGGCAGCGGTTGAATCTCAAACATACCAGAAAATGAAACACTCCAAGACAAAGAAAATATGCCATTAATTATGTACCATCAACTTGTTTACCTGAATAGGGAATGTCACATTGAATGTAAAAATTTAGAATCCTTAGGGAAATAGCTTTCCATTTATATAAAAATGACGTTCATACTCCAACCACATCCGGCGTTATTCATTTTTTTTCTAAAAATTGACTAAATTACATATGTCAAGAAAAAAAATAGGGATTATACAAAAAAAAACACATAGACAGAAGATATTTGGTACATATACTTATAACATAACAACATTGGCATTTATAGAGGAAAGTTCACCATTATTGCAGCAGCCTCCTAGTTTTTTCAAACTAAATATGGCCATTTTCAATTGCCCATAACCTCACTTTTTCAAATAGCATGATGCATATTTTCATTCCTTATCTTGTAGATTAGTTGATGCGCTATATTTCGTATCAACTCATTAGTTTCAAGATAATGAGAAAAATATGAATTTATGGTTTTAATAGCATTTAACAAGGTGGCCATGACCAAATGTTTGGGTCAGTATTTACCAATTACCCAAATTTTTGATACTAATATCTACCACGATGACTAATTACTAATACCAAAAATAAAGACTTTATCACAGCCTTTATTGATAGACGACATTCCACATGAACATACTTTCAAACCTTAGAAAAACGGATGAGAAATAATTATTAGACAACATAGAACGTGAAGTAGGTCGTAGTAATAATAATACTAATAAACTAATACCAATAAGAAAATATTATGAAATGAACGTTCCTCCATCATTTACTATCCAAGCAATTTTATCTTCACTTGATGAAACGGCACCATATTGAAATTCGCAAAGCAAGAATGTTGACTGATCATTTTCAGTTATAGCTATTTGATTCGACTTCTTAAAAGAAGAAATATTTCTCGTCTTGTTTGTTTGGGTATTTTTGTCTGTATAAGCGACATGCTCTAAATTGCTACTGTCTTTCATTCAATGAATACTGGGATAATGTCTACATTTTTGGTAGTAGTGAGGTTATTCGTCATCGTGGTCGATATGAGTATGAACAATTTTGACAGTTGGTAAACAATAACACAAACATTTAGTCATGGCCACCTTGTTAAATGCTATTGAAACTGAAAATTCAAGTTTTTGCCATTATCTTGGAAAATAATGAATTAAGGTAGAAGTAAAAAATGTAGTGCTTTAACTAATCTACAAGATACAAAATGGAAGTATGCACCATGCTGTTTGAAAAAGTGAGGTTATTGGCAACTGAAAATGTATATATTTAGTTTGAAAAATCTACACTGAAAAAAACTTTCTGGTAATTTTACCACTATTAATAGTAGGCTAATTTTTTACCAACTATCAATAATGGGAATTTTACTATGCCATGTAAATTTGAAATTTACATTAGCATAGGTAAAATTACCACTAACAATAGTTGAAAAAAAATGTTTTTCCAACTATTGATAGTGGGAATTTTACCTATGCTAATGTGAATTTCAACTTTACATGGCATAGTAAAATTCCCTCTATTGATAGTTGGCAAAAAATTTGCCTAATTTATAGTGGTAAAATTGCCAAAAATTCTTTTCAGTGTAGGAGTTTGCAGCGTTAATTTCCTCCATAAATGCAATTGCTGTTATCTTATAAGTACATGTACCAAATATCATTTCTCTATGATGTTTTTTTTTTCTGTATAATTCCCATTTTTATTTTTAGCTATTTAATCTAGTCAATTTTTAGAAAAAATGGAATAACGCCGGATGTGGTTGGAGTATAAACGTCATTTTCATATCAATGGAAAGCGATTTCCATAAGGATTCTGAACTTTTACCTGTAATATGACATTCTTTATTCAATTAAACAAGTTGATGATACTTCTGGACAAACCAGAAGTGATGGAAATTTAAAAATATTGTATTGAATATGAGTCCATGGAGTAGTGTATAATTCTGAGATTTCAAAATTGTATCTATACCACTTCCCGCTATACTTTTAGTGGGGGCTCGGGCTGAGACACCCTGTAAGTTATTTTGAAATTCTATTTACACTCAATTTACGGAATACTTCATGTAATCAATTTATCTCACCAATTTTGCACTTGGTAACGACTCTTTAAAACTAATTAACCATATGGCAAAATATAAATTGCGAAGCATGGTGCTTGTATGTAATAACTTTTTATGGAACTACATTCACGCTGGTTGGTCGATGCAGCTCCATCCCTCTGATTTCATACGTCATATCCAGAATGTTTTATGAACAGATTTGAAAATTTGAAAAGGTCTGGATATTGGAATTAATTGAATCAAAACAATTTTTTATTGTACATAAATATTTCAGCGGCACAGATTTTGCGTCCAACATGTAATCATATTATAAAAATAGATTGTAGCTTGATTGGTAGTACATATCCCGAATATTTCATTAATTGATTCGAAAATATCAATTTTTATCCAATTAAATTCACCTCTGTTTCATACTTAATTTCTCAAAGCCATATAGCTAAATTTCCCTGTATAGAAACACGTTTAAAAATCTACATGACGGCTTACACAAAAGAATACAATATCAAAATCTAGTGAATAAACACTTAACCAAGGCGAAATAAGACCTCGTCCGGCTCAAGTGAAGATTAGCACAACATGGAGTCACCAAAAATTCTCAATGGGAATATAAGTTCAGATTATTTGAGAATATTTTACGAAAACAACGCTACAAGAATTATTTAAAATGTTACTTATTTCCGTATATCGGTATATGTATTGACGGTTACACGTCGAAATTTGCCCCTGAAGTTATGCAATTTTACGGTTCACGATCAGGTTTGGTTGTAGGTATATTTGGTGCATAATAAGTTGCATAACTTTGAAAGCAAATTTCCACGTAGTTATATTGCAATAAAAGCAACATTTCAATTAATTATTGTAGAGTTGTTTTTGTAAAATTCGCAAAAATTTTTGCATAATAAAATTTTTCGACGCAGTTTTTAAGCGTTTTTTGAAAAATTGGATCAAAATGCGTGTTGGGGTAATCTTTACCTCTACCCCTCGTCGTGATGAAAAGTGCTAAATCCGACGAACTCGTCGTAAATGAACTAATCCCAAACAATTGGACAGTTCAAAATCAGTGCCCGAAGGAGAATTATATCCCCCAAGATTCAGGATGGCATTAAATAAAGTCGAAATCTTTTTTAAAAATGCACTCACTGAATTTCACCACGCAAAAACTCTGCTTCTAACCGAAAACGGAAGCTTTCTTGTTCTATATTTGACAGTTTTAACACACCGTTTGGTGTTTTCCCGAACGTGTGGCCAAACACTTGTTCGAATATCTCCGCATACACTCGGCTACCGTAGCAATGCAATTCTTATGGGACGATCTCATCCGAAGAGGCACGAATACGTCTAGGGGAACTCTGTTAAAACTCTCTATTGTCAAACTTCTTATACTTATATTACCAAAACTACCAAATCGTACTTCAAAACTGAAAAATATCCCTAAAAGTGCAGATTATACAGGGTGTCCATTTTATCCGATAACGGAGAATGTCTCCTATGCTGTTGAATTTAGACAAAAATTACAAAGGGGAAAGTTTTCTAAAATTATAACCTCCATCTTTTAAAATTAGTTTCAACTATACGGGGAGTTCCGTTCATACCGCACCAGTACCTAACTCAGTTTTTTCAAATGGAAACCCCTATATTTCATTAAAAATTTGGATTTCTCGTCAAATTTGAATGACTTTTTATTCAAAACATTAGTGGTCTACAGTTGATACTTTTTGAGATATTTCAAACTTTTTGAAAAAATTTCCATTTTTATGTTTTTGTAATTTCGTTGCTACTG
>JAUIMX010000015.1:0-22805 GCA_033557805.1 Phaenonotum sp. SLE1380
TTGAAAAAAAAAGTTGACCTTGAAACGACCTTGAGAAATGACCTTGAGGTCAAAGTCAAAGGCACCTGTCAAGTCCTCGGAAAAAACCTAACAACTTTTGTCTGAAACATTTTCCCGGAAAATGCCACCCTAAAAAGTTATTCAGGGGGGTCCATACTTTTGGAACACCCTGTATAAACAAGCATTTGGTAGGTTATAAAGAAGATTTTCACAATGCTTTATTCTTGTGACACTTCTCAGGGCAGATGTTTCGGTGATCTTCAAATTTTTTATTGCGTGCCCTTTACAGTTGCTGAGTAAGATGCTTGTATACTTGATGACTAATCTACATGTGGTTTTGTAAATGGTGATGCAGGTTTTTATATCTATCTCTTTGTTAATATTTCTCAGACTTTGGAATATTTTGTTCTTAATATGACCCTTTGTTGTATACTGTTAATGTATTTGTTGAAGTTGAGTTTATGATCAATTAGCACTCCCAGTTGGCCGGAGACATCAGTGATGTAGTCTAGGGAGACATCATAATGTGGGTAGTTGAAAGACCTCTACGAAAGCCGAATTGTTTGCAGATGATTTCATTTTTGTTCAAGAAAGCAAGGATGCGATCTAAAATAAGGGACTCAAAAATTTTTAAAAGGGAGATAAAAATGGTGTGTAGTATTCTGCGTTCGCTCTATCACCAGATTTGAAAATTTTCAACCTTAGACTTTTACTTGTAGTTCCGAAAGACCTCTTCAAAATAGGTAAAAAACTCAACCTCCATTGCCGCTGTGATTTTGAGACATCTTGCTCTTTGTCACATATATTTTCGACAATTGCACCAGTCTTTTCCATCTAAGACTTTTACTTCCAGTGCACGTAAATGTCAACATGCAGGAGCTGATCAGTGATGAAAATAAATTTCAGCAAATTCTTAAGTTCTTAAAAATGGGTGGAATAAGATTGTGAGAGGAATATGTAGCACCATATAACAAAAGATAGCCCTTTATAAATGTTGGAAAAAAAAATTGATTAAAACCATTCAAAATTTTGTAGCAAATTTACTGAGGAATTTAGTGCAATGGAAATAAATCATTCAACTTCAATAAAAGTTAAGTTGGACACAATTCGTTTTTAATATAATACATTCATTTTCAGGTACCTCATGTATAAGGCACATAATTTTAAGTGTAGGCCAAATACTAACAACACATCAATGGGAAATATTAGTAACAGCAATTCATAGAGCTTGCACAATAAGTTTGAATCCTCTCCATCAAATCACACTAGCATTCAAACCAAATTCAGATAGTTTTTATGGTGATCTTGCAACGGTAAAAGTAGCTGCACGGAAAGACAGCACTGTTGATGAGAATCAACGGCTGTACGAATTAGCACAACAGGTCTTCTTGATGCAACAGCAAAGAAATTGCACAAAATGTACTGGGAAGCTGTGCGAATGCGACATCAACATTGTCATCGATGATAGAAGCTATGTATTTTTACTGTATCCTCTGGATGTTACTTCCGTACTAAACCCAGACCTCTACACGGTCAGGGTACCATTTAGGAATATGGTTGTAGGAATTTTAGCACACCAAATGTTGATACAGACGATATCTAGTGCTCTTTTGCAAAATTTGAACCATGTTACTCCAATTTTGAATATCCTACAAATTAATACTTGCAGTCTGAGAGGAATTTTGACACACGTTAATGCTAAACATATTAGTATTCTTCTGAAGTGTATGGAAATTTCTAATTCACGATCAAAGGAATTCGATATGCGACCTGGACTCAAATTTTTGACTCAAAAGGTTGGCAATTTGAGCAAAGCTGCTAATTTGTATACTCAAGCTAACACATCAGAAGTAGTGGAAATTATTGTTTTGATAGAATTATGTTTGGATGGAATAGAGAAATATGAGATTAATCCTCAAGGTGAGCTAAAACTTTTGTTCTTAATTTTTATCTTTTTTTTTCTATCTTTCTTCTCCTTTTTGAGTTTTCAACTTTGTATCCACCTGTATACCTTTATCACATATATGCCTTTATACTTCATATATGGACCCATCAAATTCATATATGGACCTTTATATTTCACCATTTTCAAGATATGAGCTGAAATTTTATTTTTTCAATGGTCAATGTATTTTCCAGTCATGATGTTAAAATATTAATTCAATTTTCTTTGAGGTATTTTCATTCTATATTCTAGTAGATTTCAAATTAAACACATGATACTAATATGAAAAAAAAAGATAAATAAATGTAAAATATTTGCTAGTTCAATTTATTCGAAAATACAGACCCCAGAAGAAAGATTACATAATAAATATGCTTTTAAGGGTTAATCTGAACCTCCATGGGAAATACTGTTCATTTCATTTTTTTTTTTTAGATTTAAAAGAACTTCTCTCTAGAGAAGAACGAACCAAATGGTACACAGATTTGGACTACGTGGAACAGTTCTTGAGAAAACTGAGGAGAAAATGGGAGAACCTGTGTGAATCGTATGTGAGCCTGACAATAAATATACCAGACTCTTGTGATGATGATGACAGTGATAATTACGAGTCCAATGAGAATTTAGCTGAAGCCATTGCTGAAACGAAGAAGACTGAAAAGATTTCCAGTGCCCGGCCATTCAAACTAGCAGATTTGAAAAGAAGTGACAGTTTCAGTTCTAGTACTGACTCTGAAAGTTATTTGGAACGAGACATTTTACCAAATTTGAAAACGGAGGAAGAAAAAGTTTTGGAGAAGAATAAGGAAGGAGCTGCTCTTTCAAAGGTAACTTCAAGAATTAAGGTAATTTTTTGACCAGAACAATATTCCCGAATTTTTTTCAATATTCCTTCAAATTTTAATCAATGTCAATCAGGGCACATCGAAGGAAAAGATGCAAATTTGTCCGTATAAATATTGAACACGAATTTATTTATCAGCAGTACACCTGTATCTGTGTAGCCATTTAATTAATTTGCCGTGAAAGTAAAAGTAAACTATTAATAAAAATTTCCAACAGGGCTTCCCAAAACAATTGAGTTTGGACGAAAGTACTCTCCACACAACAGACGATGAAACAAATGAAATGGCAGCCAAAAACAAGTACAAAATAATAGAAAAAAGCAATATCAAGTATGATACAAACACTCTCCTTCAAATGAAGGCAACAATTTCGATGGAGAACATCGTAGCAGGTTTGAAATCAAAAAATCGCACAAAATCCGATGGAGGTGATATCGACAAAGAAATCGAACAAAAAGTTGAAGCAATGATGGAGCAATACAAAAAAAGAAAGCCTGGTCACATGATGAGTCCTTCGATTTCACGATCGAACCCTTTTTCATCTTCGAACAATATGATGCCTCCAGCACAGCCAGTGCCTCCAGAAATTCAACAACAACGAGCTATGAGTATCTTTAAAGATGCTGAAGCTTACAAAATGGCAAAAATCGAAACAATGGAAGCGTGTCTCGAACTTCTGGGTAGCCTATCTTCGGATCGTCTCGCTCCTCTCTCGATGGTACTAAAAGAAGGGGCTGTATTGCTGGTGGGAGCGCAGGATGAGAAGATTAAAGTCGCAGCAGAAGATTTACTACAAAGGATGAACATTTCATATATCGACCATGATAATTTTGATGTCTAATTAGTTTGCTTCGAATAAAATGAAAGTAATAACCAAACAGTTGGATGTATTAGCTGCAGTATTCAGTAAGAATTTAACACAATCATTTAAAAACTCAATAGCTTTACTAATATGCCAGTATGTTTCTGACTTTGGGAGCGGATAAATTGTGCTGTAATTCATAAATGATTTTACTATAGTGAGTACGAACGTTAAGTAATATACTCAACAGTACGAGTCATATTTTTGTCATTTTGGCTTTTTTTTGTGATAGGGAACAAAATTTATGTCATAGGCAGTATTTTTTTTGTTTTAGAAATAGTTTAATCTGCATACAAAGTGTTATGATGATACTCCAGTTTGGATTCAAGTGATTTTATCCGATGTTGTCGAATAAGGTTCTCAATTTTCTTCTACTGCACTTTTTAATAATAGTCTTTACTTCTATTGATTCTGATTTCTGGGGTTGAGTGTCAGAAGTCTGACTTTAAGGCAAGCAGCTACATTGAATCACAATTGTATTACTAAAATGAATGTTATCACATCGTTCTCAGGAGAGTAAAAGTAGGACATAAGCATGCTCTTTTTGCCTAGTAATTTGCATTGTGATCGCATATGATGTTATAAATTATACATTATAATTAATTTTGTGATATATTTTTCTCAAATTTCGTGGTTTGCAACAAAAACATGGTGTGTATCACTTTAGAAGACATTAAGCTGGTATTACATTAACACTATTTTTGAATAAAAACTGAGAAGAATAATGAACAAAAATAAGGAATGGATGACTAATAGTATAAAGATATCCTGTTAAAATAAATGGCTGCTGTATCATAGTTACTGACACTTATTTCAAGAAGTATTGCTGTATGCTTAGCAGATCTATAAATATGGCTAACAATAAACTTATGCATAACAATAAACACATAAGCTGTGCTATTAACAGACCAAAAACTAAATGGAACATCATCAAGATTGATACAAATAGTTGTACAAATGAAATTTATTCAACAACGTTACAAAATAGTGATGAAACTCAAAACCAAACCATCAATAGGTTCATTGATTATTATGTGAACATGTGGGATCATATGTTTTCCAGAGGAAATTTAATATGATGAAGGGCAGAACTAAACGTCATTCTATGTTCATGAAACCTTCCACAGCCTCTGAAATTTTTAATGAGTTTATGTCTTTAAAAAATACAAAAAGCTCTGGAGTATGGGATTCCATTTACATTGTTGAAAAGTGTAGCAGACATATGCAATTCCTTGAGTTAGGTCTGCAAATCTATGTTTAGCCTGATGAGTTTATCCAACCTAATGGAAGGTATCGTTAATAGTGTCCATCTATAAGAATAAAGGCAATAAAACAAAGTTTTGATAATTGCAGGCCAATTGCTTTGACTTCAAAGCTGCCAAAAATATTTGAAAAAGTTATTTTTGAATGTTTATGTAGATTCTTTGAACATTACAGAGTTCTGACATGATATCAAAATGCATTTATAAAAGAACGCAACACTGGAAGGGTACTATTTCATAGGATTGTGGATGGCTTGAATGACCCTGGTGGAAACAATAAGATTTTGGGTTTAGGTGTAGATCTGTCGAAGGCCTTTGACTCAGTGAACTACGAGAGATACTGTTGAATAAATTTGAGAATTTGGGAATATTAGGGATACCATTGGAATTGATCAGATCATACCTTACAAACCTTTGGCAATGTATTAGAATGAAAAAGAGAATAACTATACATTTGATTTTTGTGAAGTGAAAAAAGGAGTACCTCAAGGATCCATCTTGGGTCCTTTATTATTAATTCCATCTAATGTGTGCTCTATGCCGATGATATTTCTGCAATTTTAACTCATAGTAATGATGAAGGATTGAAATTATCAGTTATGAACACTATCAATCAATTGAATGGTTGGTTTAATGACAATCAAATGAAAATGGACGGAACAAAAACTGAATCACTAGTGTTCAAATTATCAAATGCTGAACAAAGTTCTCCTCAAATATCAGTAATGGCACGACACTTACAACGAAGACTTCCTTAAGGTTCCTGAGCCTCTATGTGGATGAAAACCTCGAGTGGGCAGAACAGATAAGGCAACTGGCGAAAAAATTGTCAACTTCATCATATTTGCTAGCATGAACTAGAAGAAGAGCTGGAATAGATACCCGTATTGTGGCTTATTATTGTTTTATTTATGCTGCACTCAGGTATGGCATTGTGTTCTGGGGCGATGTGTGAGCATCGATTGGGTTTTGCTGCTACAGAAAAAAAGTTTTCATTGAAAAAACTTGTTTCGAATTAGCACTGAGAGATCATCAGTATGATACCAAGCATTAGTAATGGCACCATGACAACTTCAATTTTGGCAGGTTCAAGGTGTGACAACTCACCCTATTCTCTTTGAGTTTGGTGATGATTTCAACAGTTTCAAAAAAATGATTTCATTTGTTAACCTTTTATAAAGTATTTCATCAATTCTAAGAAAATATATCAGAATTAATATGAGTGAAGTTCGTGATGAAAATAAGAGAATAACAGACAGTAGTTTTTTTAATGGAAATAAAACACCTAAAAACATTAGTCGTAGGGAGTGAAGAATATTTTCTTCCCACAATAGATAAGACCACCTGAATCTAAACAAGCTTATTTTCAAATCAATTTTGAATTACAGGATAATCGATTGCCCACCAAAAAAAAACTATTCTAAACAAAGTTTAACTTCTCTAAGGGTATACCTACGTAAGATATATTGAGCTTATTTTGTATAAAAATGTTAGTTTAGGATCGACTTCTAAAAAAAAGACCAAAGTACTCTGTAGGTGAATACTTAATTTCATATAGGTAATATTCATCATTGAATAATATAATAAAAATATTAGTCAATGTGTTCGTATAAAACTGGTTTCAAAGTGCATTTCTTGTTACTATTATCATTGATTATATATACTAACGTAATCGATTACCATATATAATCAATGCTATTATTATTTCCATTCTGTTGAAATATTGAAGTCGGTTCAATAATCTACAGTTATTCCACTTTCAGAATTTTTCTAATCAAAATTTGTAAGAGCATAATTGATTTAAAACATTGAATAATAAGTTATTCAATGATTTAAAAATTATGAAAAAAAAAATCAATTAAAAATCACCGACGCATAATTTCCAACCCAAATGCTTCTAAATGTTCATATTATCAAATATAAATAAATATAAAAAAGCAACACTTTTGTAGTGAGATTAATTTACGCTTATTTCGTATTGTTTTTAGTCAATGAATGATTCTAATTATTTTATAGGGAATATCTTGAAAATAAAAGAGGTAAATATTGAACATATCGAGATCTATTTTATTTACTTTTGGTAAAACGTAGATAAGTTAGCAGAACTCGATGAAAATTAGCAACAGATACAATAATATTTGTGTTATTAATTGGTCCATATTGAGAAATTATAGTGTATTTTACCATATGTATGGAATCATTAAATAAAATGAGACTCGAATTGATTGTAGTTTTATCTTAACGTTAAAACTGTTTTCTCCTTAAAAACAATACATACAAATTAACACCTTCATACATTAGTTATTCCATAGGCAATCATCAATGGTTATTGAAATAAAAAAAAAACTTTAGATTGGAAAATTCGAAACAAATTGATAATTGGATCAAGATATCCATCACTGAATTTAATCGAAAATTAATATGCTGCTCCACTTTTTTGAAACGGTAAAGGTGACACTGATGATGTCCATTCAAAAAATACCTGGAATGACAGTAGTTAAGATATTAATTTGAAGTTATTTGATGAAAAAGGAAAAAATCCAAAAATAACAAAAAAATATGAAATTAGGAGCAAAATTAACATTTTATTCATAACGTAGCCTTATAAACATGTGTATCACAATATACTTAAGATTAAATAAATAATTTGATTATAAATTAAATATCCAACTAACTTCAACTATCAATTTAAGCGTTTTTACTTCAAAATGTTAGTCATCAAAAGTGTTGGCCACCGGCTTGATTTCAAATTTAAATTTTAGTAAAGAAAGCGTTTATTTTTCAAACAATTTTACTGCAAAATCTTACAAATCACTAACCATAAGTATCGTACTTGCACATTTTTTCCCCAGCAACTGTCCCATCGTTCTAATTTGCTTCACCTCTCTCGATTTTGAACTAAACTGTGTAATTTTAATAAATCTGTAATTGTGCAAAACTTTTAATGTTCTCAAATCTGCAACACTGCAAGCGTTTTCATCTTGAGCTGAACCATCCTCATCAAGTCTAGAATATTTGGATGACTCCAATTTTGGGATAGCAACTTCTAAAGGTACCCATTTGTATGTTTCGGGGCAAATAAGATCGGAAGGGCTCATTTTTCCTTTGTATCGCATTTTAGGGCAGGAATGTATGTAAAATCCCATGTAATAGTATTTTAGTAAGTGGTTTTTTTGGTTTAGTTTACGGATGAATTCTACTTCCCTAAAAATTTTCATAAATCAAGAATTATTTTTGTCGGAATTGATTATAATTATTTTATTACCGTAAAGAACCATAAGTGCCCAATGTTAATGCTCGATAGTCGGGGTCGTAAAAAAAGTATACAGAACTAATGCACTTCGGTAAAATGTCTATAACGCCAACTGCTATCAATTTGTCATCTAACCAATATTGTTGGTGGAAGGAACCATATCCTATATCATCAGAATTAGGATTTTCAAAAGATTGAGGCTGAAAATAGATTAATTTGATGTTTTTCTTCTTCAAATAATAATAAAGATATTTATTTCAATCTGTCATGTTTAGAGTTTGATGTTGAAAAGTTTGTTTACAAATACATATAAGATTGTATAGTTTTTATTTTCATAATTTTATATCCGCAGTTTTTTTTTAATATTCACAATTTAACATTAATTCAGAATCTTTTCGTCATATTTTTTTAATTTTGCTATTTAACAGTACAGTCAACCCTCGATTTAATGGACTTCGAATTTAATGGACAGTTTCAACTGAAAATTAAATTCTGAAACTGAAAATGCAATTTTATGGTCACAAACATTTTTGAAAGTTCAAAGAAAAATTGTTATGTAAAATCTAAAATTTTCAGAACTGATGACCAAAAAACATAAACAGCAGAAATGTATTTTTCGAAAAACATTCATTAAAGTAACTGCATCTTCAATTTTTGCAAAATAAAAAAATAATAAGAAAAATTTTCTTTTTACTTGAAAAAAATGAGCCAATTTATTTAATTCATTTGTAACATTTTCAATGTTTTCACAATTTTAAATGATTACTTTATTATTCCCCCCACCAATTACTCTGCTAAATCAAAGGCTACTGTAAATGAATATTTTTAGAATTCTCCATGATGATTTATAAGTTTTTGTGATTTTTTAAAGATTTGTAAAAAGGAAAATTAAATTATGAGACTGAAAATGCAACTTTATGTTCACAGACATTTTTGAAAGTTACTAAGAAAAACTTTTGTAAGGTAAATCAACTCTAAAATTCTTAGAATAGATGGTTAAACAAACATGAACAAGAGGAGTATTCTTTTATGAATCTTGAACAACATTTATCAAAGTCACTGTGTCTTCAATTTTTGCAAAGCAATTGTTTTTACTTGAAAAAAATGTGCTAATTTGTTTAATTCATTTGTAACATTTTTAATATTTTCCCATTTTCGAATGATTATTTTATAATTGAATTGAATTGAATATTTTTAGAATTCTTCAAGATGATCAAACTTTTTGCAATTTTTCAAACATCCGTAATAAAAACATCAAAATGTGATATCTTGTCTTTATTTTTCTATTATCAATGCCATCGGTCTAATCACGAAAACGAACAATTATTCTAATTTCAACTAACATACAACTATTACCTCAAGAGGTGAATCAACTAAAAATTCCCTAAATGAAGTTTCATCACAGTCAGAAAAGGCCTCATTATGAACAACCATTTGATACTTTACATACAAGCGGTATGTCTTTTCGTAATTACCATTATCCCAACTTAGACGCTGCAAACTTATCTGAAAGAATCAAATGGAGTTACCAATTAATTTTTGAATATCTCAAATAGTATTGGAGGAAGCAGAAAACTTCGTGGACTAAATATAAATTATATTATGAAGATCAATGAGAAGTAATCGTTTCATATTCTAATTCACCGTTTTTATAAAACTTTCAATTCCTTGTTTGTAAATAGTTAAAAATAGTTCAACGCATGACAGATTAAAATAAACATTCCCAAGAACTACTGAAAACTACCTTCAAAGGCGAGCTGACTAAAAAATTAAAGAAACTTTTGACAGTGACTTTATCAGGATCGTCATCATGAATGACCGTTTGGTATTTTTTGTAAACTTCAAATTCTACTTCTTGAACTGCTAGCCACCGATTATCAGGTTCACTTGTGGGCACTAATTTCATCTAAAACAATAGATTGAACCATTATTCCTCGAAATTTCAATTAAAATAGATAAATATGGGCCCCCAAAAGACAGATTGAAGTAAATATAGTTTCTATTGTTATAAAATCTACCTCCAGAGGAGACGATACCAAAAATCTATGGAACCTTTCCGGTTTAGTTGAGTCCGGTTTATTATGAATTTCAATTTGATATTTTTTATATAATTCAAGTTCCAAATACCTTACGGCTTCCCAACGTTGGTCCGGACGACTGGTAGGTATTAATTTTATCTAGAATATTTTAGTTTTCCTTGGAAAAAATTTCGACACCCAAAAAATTTCAAACGATAGTCAACATTTTCTTACCTTGAATTTATGTTTTACTTCTGCTGGGATATCATTCAAAAAAGTTTCCAAAGATTTCCTTGAGACTGGATCAACGTGTATCATTTCCCTTCCCATAGCTTCCAATTTTTTTTGTTTCCTTTCCAAACGAATCGTTTTCGCTTTTTTGCAAATTGGTTTGCTTGGGTCTGCACCTAACCCTTTTTTAACGGAAGCAATCGATTCATCTTGCTTCCTCTTCAGTTTATCTACTGTTTCTGAAAAATTGAATGACATTGGATTGAAGATTATAATTCATTAATTAAAATAGACAATTTTTTAAAAACAGTTGAATAGCGCATCCGAAGCTATGACAGAACAATACATACAGCGCTCCAAGTATGTGTGACATTATTTCTTTATTATTAAATATTCGAAACTAATTCTTTTTAGTTTTTAAAGCGTTGTACGTTATCATTTCTTTTTTTAAGAGTAATAAAACGCTTTGTTCTGATTATTTTTTTATAATTACAAACTTTCGACTTTTCTTTTTAAAAGTCTTCTTTAGGTATATAAAATCATATAAAATGGTAAATTGACAATTAATGAAATAATAAAATCAACAACTTCAAACTTTTAAAAAACTTTCACTGAGAATATGATTATAAATTTTGTTTATGTTAGACAACGAAGAATACAATCAATTACAAAAATGACACGTCCAACATAAACAAAATTTATAATCATATTCTCAGTGAAAGTTTTTTAAAAGTTTGAAGTTGTTGATTTTATTATACTTTGTTCTATTTCATTAATTGTCAATTTACCATTTTATATCATTCTATATATCCGAAGAAGACTTTTAAAAAGAAAAGTCAAAAGCTTGTAATTATAAAAAAATAATCAGAACAAAGAGTTTTATTACCCTTAAAAAAAGAAATAATATTCGAAACTAATATACAACAATCATATTTAATAAGTAAAACTAGATAAAACTCACCTGAACTTGTACTTTCAAAATTGTTTACTCTTGTTGTTGAGGCAGTAGGCTTAGCAATAGGTATTGAGTCCAAATTTTGACTAGTATTTGTTTCAGAATCTTCTAAATTCATTTCTTTGGGAACTTTAGTAATATCAAAGTCTGTTTTTGGTTTTTGTTGGATGAAATTCAAGTCTCCTCTATCTCCTTCTTCGTTAGGGTTATGCTGAGGTTCTTGTTTTAAAATTCCATCTTGCAGGTATTTGTTGAACTTTTTAATTACTTTCTTTTGGGATTTTGACAGTTTCAAGGCTGTGGCATCACACCTAAATATCGAATTACATCTTTACATACACAAAAAAAAAATAGAAATACAAGATATGAACTTGCATGGTTACCTTCAATGTTATTTAAAATGATTCTAGGATTTCTCTGCATGAGCATTATTCATTGCCGAAATTTTATCCAATTTTGTTATTTTGCGCCTCAAAATGTTTGACAATTTAATATATTTGTTAAATCATTTTTTGAGCTGCTGTAAAGTTTCTCGATCCAAAAAAATACATAACTTCCCAAGTAGAAATAGGGACTTTTTAATAATTTCAAATGAAAAGTGTCCAGGAAAATTCGCAAAATAGTTAATAATTAGTTGAGAAAATACATATATGACATAATCAAAATTGAAGACACCAACCACTTTTTACATTTAATAAACAAAAATGATGAAGAACTACATGTTTACTTACAAAATAAAGTAGCTATAAGAAGAAATGTGGTTTTTCATACCAACGTGAGAGGATTTTGGGTTGGTTTGGTTTTTCTTATTATGCCTACGTTTTAGGTTTTTGAATTAGTTTGGTTTGGTGTGTGCTGTTTTATGGAACTACTTTGAATAGTTGTAGTGGGCTTGGGTTTGTGTTATTACTTTGCAACCTGGACTGGTAAACTTTATAGTTACCATTTTCCAAATAATATGAACTTAATATTTTCAATTACAGTGAAAACCGGAAGAGCTAGGTAACAAATTTAGAAGTTATTAGAGAGTTTTAGCACCATCACTACGTTATACCTTATCCGATACGATACAGTCACGTGACTATGATATGAAAAGGTGCCATATCGTACCGTTTAAAAAAGAGTTTAAGCACGACTATTTTCATAGGTTAAACGTTATACGAATGGTTGGTATCACTGCTAGAAATTTTAGCCATTTATCGCAATTTCCAAGGGGTTTTCGTTTAATGCCACGCGACTATTAGTGTATAACGTATAATGTTTGCTGCGTGCTAAAACTCTCTATTACTGAAGGTAAACACATTACAAGTTGAAAACTGCCATGACAAATAACGAATCAAAAGTGAAGAAGCTTTTTCTTTATTTTTATGATGAGAGAGAATAATCATACCTAATTGTATATTGTGGGCAGCAAGTTTCATTCATTATCGGTTTATATAAATATTTTCCTGAGCGTCTCCAACCACGATCAATCAAATTTTGATAATCTTCGCATGTTAATTTTTCAGCCCACATACCTAAAAAAAGTATCAAAATAAAACAGAAAAAATCTTGGGAAAAGTATTTTTATTAAAAAAAAATCCATCTAAATTGTAAATATTGCGTAACAATAATGAGTAATACATTTTTTCAAAAGATTAAAAACTCTACTGACGTTTTCATAACCTCAAAATAAGTACAAAAAATAGCTTTACCGTTGGAAATGCTACAATTCTCCTGTTTGCAGTAACCGCACCTGTGGGCCTCAACATCATCTATCCAGTGACAAATACTAATCTTATCCAAATCAAGCGCATTCATTTTAGCCTCAAAATTGCGTTGAACATTCACAAATTTGAACTCCACACAAAAGCTGTCAGTGTCATATCTGTCATTCAAAACGCAAATAGTTACTTTGAGCTTTAAGCAGTTGGTAGTGGTTGGTAACGCAACGATTAGAATTTGTTTAATTTGAAACTAAACGAAATGGACGCTTCTTTTGTGGTTCTTTCAGTTTATTCGTGCAAAAAGTGTTTTGTGTAGTTTTGTGAATGTATTTGTTTCGTGTACCTTACCTAACCTCATGAAGGATTACCGGAATACCAAATTCTCTAGTTATTTGGATCAAATTATTTCAAGAAAAGAGGAAACAAAACGTCGCGGCGATCAACAAAAACGTCAAAAAGGTAAGTTCTTTATTTATTGATATTTATATACAAAATACTGGGATAAAAATGCAATACACACTTAAATTACTAAAATTATTATCACTCTTTGTATTTTCAATGTAATTTGGGATTGTTATTGAAAGAAACAGCCCCTTTGATGAACTAGAATGAGAGATATAGGAATGTCTTCTTCACAAAATGCACTTTATTTGATTTAAATCTAGTGATCATATATGCGTATTTTCAGTTGCTTTTTCGAAACCTGGGTTTTCAACGCCTTCTACGTCTTCTTTCTTTTGAGGCTCGACATCATTCCAAGGTTGTTGTTCTCCAGTGCCTAGGATAATGTAAACAATTCCGGATCCTATGTAAACAATGGCGCCTATCCAGAAAATGATTTTCCATTCCGCCATCCCATTCTAAAATTTAAAACAAAAATTAGAAATTTTTTCGAAAGAATTTGATTTAATACTGACATGTTCTTTCGTTATATGGCCAACAACAGCAGGAGTAATGAACCCTGTTGTTCCTCCAATGCAGTTGATGACACCATATAATGATCCAGCAAAATTTGGAGCTAAATCTTGCGAATTTTGAAGGTTTGTCAGCGTTGATGCCCCGTTCATTCCTAATGAAAGTGTGATAAAAGCTACTGATAACATTGCGTTACATCCTATAAAAGTTTGGGCAATTAGGAACAACCCTGGTATGATGCTTGCTGAAAAATAATTTAATAATATTGGTTATTCATCATTTTTATGTAAAGACTGCGCAACTATGTTTCCGATTTTTTATTGTTTGATAATTAAAATTAAAAAAAAAAAAAAACTTTCAACACATATCATAAGTGGTAACTAAATTTATTCAGAAAACTATCTAAGCAATTGCAAATTCATCTTAAACACATTACATTGTTTCAAGGAGGAACTTTATCTAAAATATTTCCAGATAACTTGTACCATATGCACAGATATCTGTGCTTGTACTTCTAGTTTAACACGTAGTAGACCTATCTTTCGTTACTGATGGATAGGGGAAGTTATAGGCAGCACATTTTGACTTCCTGATGAAAATCCCTACAAATAACCATGCCAGCGTTATTCAATTTTTTCTCTAATTTCACAGTGTTTTCAAAGATACTATAACTTTAACGAAAGCTGTACCGGTCTAAGATGGATAATTGACTCATCAAATGACACAATAATATAGATTAAAATGAAATGGGACTATACAATTTTGAATTATTTATTCATATCTGTGTTCAATTTATAATTGTTCGGATGGTTTTCTATATAAATTTAGTTACGACTTAATTTACCTGTCCACTATGTGTTGTAAGCCATATTTCATACATGAAACTCGAAAACTAGATTGCGCTCAGAGTAAAAATAAAAACTTACAGAATATGACAAAAAATTTGCGGATAAAAGTGACTGACATCCATTTTTTTGCCCTGATGAAGTCTCCAATCCAGCCGAAAGCCATTCCAAAAAGCATGCGTGCTAAATATGGCAACGCTGCCAAAAAACCAGAATCTTTCAAATTGAAACCCATTATTTCACTTAGGTATTTTGGACCTGCTGTCATCAAAAAGTATAAACCCCATAAGTTGCCAAAATGGAGAATTGTTAATGCCCAAAAAGGAATGGACATGAACATGTCTTTGTATGGAGCAATTTTCTACAAATAATTCCATCAATTTTTTGGTTAAATTTCGAAGAAGATAGCTTACTTTTGTTTTGGATACTCTATCCCCAATACATTTGAGAATATAGACTTTTTCTTCTTCCGAAATTCGTGGGTGACTGTCTGGTTCATCTGAAACACAATAGTACCACATTCCACACCAGAGGAGAGAAATTCCTCCGGGAACAAAGAATCCCCAGCTCCAACCCCAGGCATCTAGGATATATCCAAGCATCGGCCATGTTAATACAGTTCCTAGAGTGCCACCAAGTAGAGCTCCTATGAATTTGCCTTTTTCTTCTGGGGGTACCCATCTGGATATGAGGCAATGCAGAGCAGGATAAATCACTCCCTGAAATGATTCATTCACAAATTATTCAACCATCAGAGATAGTATAAATAAACATTATAGAGACCTAAACGTCTTTGCAATGTTTTGAATGAATCGGACATCCTAAAAATGGTCCAAAGATATCTTGATGTTTTAAAGACATTCCAACGTTAAAAAAATGTCAACTCTAGATAGCAAAAATACGTTTTCAAGACTTTTTGAAGACATCGGGATGTTTAGAGATGTTTCAAAGTCATCCGGATATTTTGAAGACATTTGGAACATTTTTACGACGTTTAAAAGACTCCCGATCTTTTCTAAAACGTTCTTCATGTATTGCAATGTTTTGAAAACGTCAACTCTAGATAGTAAAAATACGTTTTCTGAAGACATCTGGTCGTTTTAGGATGTTTCAAAGGTATCTTTGAAATGTCTGGATTGTTATACATACCCCCATGAATCCAATAGTGAATCTCAGGAAAATAACAACTCCATAATGCCAAGATGCAGCGAGAGGTGTCAGAATAGTTAATGAACCAGAAATTAAAGTTGATATTCCAATGGTTTTCGTAGGACCAAATCTTTCAGCAATAGCGCCACCTGGCATTGATGTAAAGATGTAACCCCAAAAGAATGATCCTAGAACCATTCCTTGCACTTCTGCGCCCCATTTGTATTTTTCTTCGTCCTAAAATATTTTAAAAATTAAATAAGAACCAGATAGTATAGGCTGTTGTTATTGAAAGAAGGGTCTTTTATTAATCTTGCTGCAATTATTGAAGCCATTTGTGACGAACCGTTTCTGTAATTGTCATTAAAAAAAGTTTCGTTTTCGTATTTTTTGTACAAATTTGGAGAATGATTTTTATCAGTGAACTCCGCGCATATTAATTTTAATCAGTTTACTATTCAATGCTTATATCATATGCAAGTTGAATAATGAAAATCATGCGTCGCTACATTTTTCAATGAATTACATTTGCAAGATAGGTAAAATGTTTTTACATAGTTTGTGTATGTGAAAGAAAGTGATAATGAGATTTTTGAAATCAGGAGTCTAATTTGACAAGTCCGGTGACATTCCGTTTTAAAATTCGTTAATCTCAAAAGTTTAGGAATAAGATATGTTTAAAATGCTGATGCCGGTGATAATTTCATCAAACTGTGAGAATTGAGCAAATCAATTTATTTTGTAGGTACTTTACAAGATAGGAGCTAATAATTTGCCGTGTGACGTTTTAATTAGCGGTTCCGTTTTAAAATCTGTAAACCTCAAAAAACACTGAAGTAAATTATTTCTGCAAAATTTCAATTTGACGGTTTAATCTAACGAACTTCGACATATCAGTGAGAATTTCATAATTTGTTATAGCAACTCAAGATAGAATCACTCTACGATACAATGTCGACTTGTAGCGTTTATGCAGTAAATATTTCTTAAAGAAAACTGAATGTACAATCAATCATAATAAGTTACCAATCCCTTACTTATAGTCAAAGAAAAAAAAATAGTATTCTATTCGCGAGTAATGACTGTTACTACTCAGTAAGGTTCACGAAATTCGTGACTCGTGACATAAACTCCAATCTAGTGACTGACATCTACGATTCTTTCAATCAAATAAAATTTCAACTACGTAAATAACATTCACAATTCATCCCGCAATTTAACCTCGTTGGTAAAAGCCTTCATTACTCATTTGTCGTGTAATGATGGCTTTTATTGTCCTGTTTAGTATCTGATTCTATGATCAAAATTTTTAGTCAAATTGCGAAATTCATTCATTCCATCCGAATTTTGGTGAAGTTCAAATTTTTCGAAATATGACGAGGTCCTGTTTACGAGGAAAAGTCTCACAGGTCCAAAATAATTGTTTAATTCTATTTGTCGACATTATACAATAAATATTGTGTTGATACTTTGATTCATTGAAACTTGAAAAAATATCTGGGTCACTGTCCGAATGTTTCCGTTTGTAATATAGTTGAAATTTGTTGAATTATTATTGATATTTACTGGATTATTTCTTGTATCATAAGACTTTTGCTGTGTTTATTGTATAGATTTAACCGTACTGGACTGGTATCTATTTCCAATATATCAGTTTTCATAATGAAACAAGTCTCTTATGAATAGCTATTGAAACACCATGGTCAAAATGTTGGCCATGTAGATCTATGCATTATCTTATTCTCCTGATCTCTATTTTGCAGATGGTTGGTTGCCCTTTCAATTTCATGAGGCGATTTGGTATTATTTCCTTATTTTGTCGCTAAAACGTACTAGTATTGCAGTCGTAATGAAAATTATTTTGCAATAATTGTAAATGTTACTAATTGAATTTGCTATTATTGAATTGTGATTTTATTTACCGAAATTATTTTCAAGTAAACGGAATTGTTATGATTCTGCAAATGACGCGAGTCAGTGCGAAATTCCCATCAGAAATCGCTACTATTAATAAAATTGAGTTTTCGTTATTGCTAAACTGACATCCCCCGTATTCCTCTGTTATTTTAAATATAATAACTGAATGAGTCCAACACATGTCTAATCCTTTCCACTTATTCAACGATAACATCCACCACTTCTTTTTTTATTTTTTTAAATATTAACAATAAACGTAACCATTATTGCATCGGCAATATGAACATATTATATCCACATTGAAGTTCATTCAAATGTTGGATCTAAAATGGAATCAATTAGCTGCATTATGTATAACAGACAAGTGGTAATTGTTATGTTGATCCCAATACTCTAATCTACGTTGATTCCAACATTGGACGCATCGTTACGGTCGTTTATTGAAATGTTATCGAAATTAATATACAGGGTGGACAATTTATGGCGCCTCGGAAGATAGTACCTGAACGCTTCACTTTATAGAAAAATTGTAAGAACAAAATATTATTTAATCCAAGGGTACGATTTTTTAAAATTAGTTTCAACTACACAGAGTGTTCTGCTAATACAGAATCAGTACCCAATTCAATCTTTTTAAATGGAAACCCGTATATTTTATTCAAAATTTGGATTTTCTATTGAATTTCGATAGAATTTTATTCAAAACACTAGTAGTCTAAAGTTGACCGTTTTCGAGATATTTCGTATTTTTTAGAAAATTTTCAATTTGCAGGCATTACTTTGTTTTTTTTAACGCCCACATTTGGAAAAGGGAAAAAATAATTTTTCCATGAAAACTTACGAAGGGTCCGTAGTTCAGAATGACATAAGTAGTAAGCCGTCATTTTTCAAAATGGCGTCGTACAGTGCAGATGAATTTCAAATTTTTCAAGGCACGTTAACTTGAAAATTTCAAATGGAACATCCTGTATACTATTGTGTCATCATATCAGATGTTCTGAGAGCTTACATTTTTGTTAAGGCTTCCCTATACCTATCTTTTGAATTTAGCAACTTAAAACAGGTTTTGTGAAAAATAACCACTTTTCAAGATTGTTTTCATAGTGTGCCATGGAAACAATGTTCCGTATAAATTTCTTTCAATATTTTAAATAAAGAAGATACTTATAGCAACAAATATTTACCATCAATATTAAGAAAAAACCCAAGGAAATAATTTTGTTATCATCTAATGAGAAACATGTTAAAATCCACTTATCAAAGTTATCAGAAAATTGGTGGCGTGGCAAAAGTATGCTATAAAATTTCTTACTCATTTTTTACCAAATATTTATTTTAAATATTTGTTGCTATAAGTATCTTCTTTGTTTAAGGTATGTGAAGTCACTTTTTTCGGACATTGTTTCCATGGCACACTATGAAAACAATCTTGAAAAGTGGTTATTTTTCACAAAACCTGTTTTAACTTGCCAAATTCAAAAGATAGGTATAGAGAAGCCTTAACAAAAATGGAAGCTCTCAGAATATCAGATATGATGACACAATAATATACAGGGTGTCCTATTTGAAATTTTCAAGTTAACGTGCTTTGAAAAATTTGAAATTCAACTGTACTGTACGACGCCATTTTGAAAAATGACGGCTTACTACTTATGTCATTCTGAACTACGGACCCTTTGTAAGTTTTCATGAGAAAATTATTTTTTCCTTATTCCAAATGTGGGCGTTATAAAAAAACAATGTAATGCCTGCAAATTGGAAATTTTCTAAAAAATACGAAATATCTCGAAAACGGTCAACTTTAGAGCACTAGTGTTTCAAATAAAATTCTTTCGAAATTTGATAGAGAATCCAAATTTTGAATAAAATATAGGGGTTTCTATTTAAAAAAAAAATGAGTTGGGTACTGGTTCGGTATTAACGGAACATCCTGTATAGTTAAAACTAATTTGAAAAAATTATACCCTTGGATCAAAAATATTTTGTTCTTACGATTTTTCTGTAAAGTGAAACGTTAAGGCGCTATCTTCCGAGGCGCCATAAATTGTCCATCCTGTAGAAATATCATACGAATTGAACAGTCCATAAATGTTGAAAATTTATAAAAAATATGTATTAATATTTAAAATTCAGCATTGGACATTCATAATTTGAAAAAAAAAAATGAAAACGAAACCAGTGACAGCGAATATCTCAAAAATTATTATGCAACTAAAACAAAAGATCATAAAATAAATGCAATAAGTGCATTGGTATGAATTAATTTATCCTTTGTTTGTTATGCAAGGAAAACGAAACCAAACGCTGTAATAAATCAAAATTATTGGCAAAACAAATTTCAAGTTTGAATGAAAAATTTATGCACGTATTATCCTAAAAGTAATTTCATTCGCGAAGCATTTGTTTGGAACAAGGTAACATGATTGTTTAGAGTATTGAAGTTCCATGTCAATTTACGTCCAAATTAGAGTCGACAAATCGAGGCCAATATGCAAAACAAACGAATTTTGACAGTGCCATCCAAATTAGCGATTATCCACTAATTTTTTTGGCAAACAATTATTATTTATTGAAATCGTCTGCGTCTGCGGTATATTGCAGAATTTTCAAGTTTTTAGGTTAAAATTTCATTCTACGAATTTTTCAATTTTATTTTACCTTTGTCAGGCATTTTCTTAGAACTAAATTATAAAACTATTTAGTATAATTTTGCTCGAGGCCGGGTTTTTTAAATTAGTACGTGCGAATATAATTTACTTTTAAATGTTTGCCAAATTACTTTGTGCATGCCCGAAAAATGTTAATTATAACACGTTGCTATATTTTACGCGTTCTTTGATATTGGACCAGGGGTATTGACCCAGATACGTTTTTGTTTTTGATAAATAATATTAACCTTAAGTGTGTCGAACGCGATTTGGGTTTTTATTATTTGAATATACCTGGTACGAACGAAAATATCGCGGACATACACTGATAAGAAAAAAGTTTGGCGCAAAACTCAACTTTAAACTCACCAATTTTTGATCAACAACCAATTTTTCATTATGGATTGTTACATTACTCATCTCCATTTGTACTTGACTACATTCCGTTGTATGATTTCCACTGCTTGTTTTGTTTCGTTCCACCATTGCTATGATATTTATTGACATATTCACGCGAAGCATATATGATATGAAGCATGCTAAAAATATCATTATCCATATTATAGCTCTTTGGGGGACCACACCTGAAAATAATTCGTTAAATATTATTATAAAAATTTGAAGAAAATTAAACCTTGTAAGATAGTTTTCCAAATGTCATTCATCTCTAATAATATTGAATAAAATGTTACGATGTCTAACTTCTATGGACAATTAAGAGTCTACTGCTGTTAAAAGTTAGTTTGGAAATAATTGTTGTTTATATTTATTTAAAGCTGAACCTAATTCATCTGACAATACATCGTAAATTTTATCCTAAATCTCTTTATTTTACCTCCTATCCAGCAGATCTGTGTTTGTACTTGTAAAATAGTTGAAAAATACTTAGTTTTTTACTTTTCCAAAATTTCAATGATGTAGTCAAAATTGTGCTTCAAATTATTAGAATTTTTCCTCATATCGAATTTAGGTTTATTTAAATTAAATGCAGTTTGATTGGTTGTGGGTCCTATATATTTTTTGGCACAATTTTCACATATGCAATACAGTATTAAATTTGTCTTTTTTATCAGTTTTAGCATTAGTTGTTGAAAATACTCTGTTATTCTTATTGCAAACATAAAAGGATAGAAAAATATCAAAATTTTTGGTACGCATGCTAGCTTTATTGTTTGAGAAAACAATCGGTATCTAAGATTTTTTTGTATATCTAATCAATAGGTTTTTCATTTTCAACATTTCGATTTTCAATATTTTTTTTTCATAATTGCATTTATTCTGTTATTGACCTGCTATTCTATACAAAGTAATACATATTACAAATTCTACACATAATGAAATATCTTTAACTGCTATCATAAAATGAACACAAATGAATTGTCTAGGGGATATGATCATCTGATCAATTTCCAATCAAAATCGTTTGCTATGTTGATTTATTTCTTAACCATTAGTTTTATAATGATGGTGCGCATTTGAGGCGAAACGTTATATATTTGAATATTGAGAAAAAATTTTCAAAATGAGTTTTTCAGGTTTATAACCATATTCATACAGTGGGACCATAATGTAGGGCATGAATTCTTTTTTTTTTTCAGGAAATTACAATTTCATTCAGGAAATCCTGAAACAGGCGGTAGATGTTTATTTCAAGGGGCACATATTTTTATGTACGATAATCATTTCTAACTTCAACATCTTATACAGGGCTAGGAAGCTCTCAAAAGTTTCAAATAGGTTATGTGGTCGACTTACACATTGTATGAAAGCTCTTTCAAATCTCTATATATTTTCACGTTAGAATTTTTGAAATCTGACAATTTGTTTGAAATACAGGGTTATTGGTAATTCGATGCTAACCCTTTAAGAGGTAATAGGGCATCAGATGAGGAGTCATTTTAACCCTAATATCTATTATCCAATTTTCAATTGTTTTCGAGATATTTCGATTTTTCATTTATTCTCAAAAAACTACATTTTAACATATAAAAGAATTCATTAAAAGAAATGTAGGCAACATATTTGAAAAAAATTTCTGCGCGACTTACCCAATACAATAGCCTTTCATTTGAATTAATAAATATTCCAAAAAATAAAAGTAGGTATTACCCGAACATTTAAAAGAAAATCTTATTAAAAAATTTTTCAAAATTGTTTATAAATATTTCGAATTGGTCATTTTCAAAAATATGCCTAGTAAATGTGCGTACAAAATATTTGAAAAACTTTCTCATTTCATTAGCTAATCAGCGAT